>CAUYLG010021896.1:0-13456 GCA_963573385.1 Cacajao melanocephalus
CTCTTTGTGCCTTGGGAGACTAAATCTAGAGCTCAGTTACACCAAGGAAGGATTTTGCTAAGACTAAACCAAAAGAAGACACACAAATAGCCAACAGCACATAGAAAACGTTCAGCATCACTGATCATTAGAGAAATGCAAATCAAAACCACAATGAGATACCATCTCATGCCAGTCAGAATGGCAATTATTAAAATGTCAAGGAACAACAGATGCTGTTGAGGTTGTGGAGAAATGGGAATGCTTTTATACTGTTGGTGGGTATATAAATTAGTTCAACATTGTCGAAGATGACATGATGATTCCTCAAAGATCTAGAATCAGAAATGCCATTTGCCCCAACAATCCCATTATAGGGTATATAGTCAAGGGAATATAAATCATTCTATTACAAAGATATATACATATGTATGTTCATTGCAAACCTATTTACAAGAGCAAAGACATGGAATCAACCCAAATGTACATCATAGATTTGATAAAGAAAATGTGGTACATATACCATGGAATACTACACCGCCATAAAAAAGAACGATACCATATCCGCTGCAGAGGGACATGAATGGAGCTGGAAGTCATTATCTTCAGCAAACTAATGCAGGAACAAGAAACCAAACACCACATGTTCTCACTTGTAAGTGGGAGCTGAACAATGAGAACATGTGGACACTGGGAGGGGAACAATACACACTGAGGCCTGTCTGGAAATGGGATTGGGGTAGGGAGAGCATTAGGAAAAATAGCTAATGTGTGTTGGGCTGAATACCTAGGTGATGAGTGCAGCAAACCATTATGGCACGTGTTTACCTATGCAACAAGCCTGCACATCCTGCACATGTACCCTGGAACTTAAAATAAAAATAAAAATAAAAATAAATAAGTCTTATAAAATCATTTTTCTAAATGTAACAAAATTCTAACAATTAAAGATTTATTCTATTCATAAATTGTGCAGGATTATATTTATCACTCATGTTTGTAATTATTTATTTTAAAATAACTTGATTATATTGAAGAATTAAATTAAAGAATATCAACAATAATATATTTTATTTGCTTGAGGTGCACAGAGCTCAGTTACTCCTATTTCTCAGATTTGCAAGCTATGCAAGGCTTCATTCTTGTTTTATTTAATACTATTTTATATTTGTTCATTTATCCCAATATCCACACTCACTTCCTCCCCACCATATATTACTACCATAGTACTCAGTACACTGTGTTATATCCTAATACATGTTTGTATACTTGACAAATACATTATTGCTTATTTTTTAATATTCACGAATAATATTATACTATAGTTCTTGTGTTTCCTCACTTTTTTTTCAATAAGAACCCCCTTTTTTTGAGACAAGGTCTTGCTCTGTCACCCAGACTGAAGTGCAGGGGCATGATCTCAGCTCACTGCAACCTCCACCTCCCAGGCTCAAGCAATCCTACCTTGGCCTCCAGAGTAGCTGGGACCATAGGCATGCACCACGATATATGACAATTTTTTGTATTTTTTGTGCATACGGGGTTTCACTACATTCCCCAGGCTGGTCTTGAACTCCTGGACTTAAGCGATTCTCCCGCTTTGGCCTTCCAAAATGCTGGGATGACGGCTGATCAATCATGCCCAGTTTAATAAGGCCTTTGTAAAATGTATTCTTAGACTCTCTATACAACTGTTTCTTAGTGCTGTATAGTATTCATAGAATTTATTCAACTTTAAAAAGAATCCACTTTTACTCATCTTACTGTTCTAGAATGTCTACTATTTTCCTATTTATGAAAACATACATATTTTTAATGGAATATCTTTTGGCTTTAACCAATCATTTTGAAAAACCTTCATAAGAGAATCATTAGGAAACAAAAACCAGCACGCAATATATTGAAAACACTCTGGACATTGATTTTTCAGTGTTTCTTTTCACACTCTCTGGAGTTAGCATTGGGTGTTAGCAAGCCTGGATTCAGTCCCCAAACTGTTCTCACATTAGCTCTGATCTTTCATTAGCCACTTAATGCCTCTACATCTTGCTTACTTTTTCACTAAAAAAATTTATAGTTGTATCATACCTCAAATATGTTTTTAAGTTCTACAATTTAAGCAACTCTAGAATAGAGTAGTTAGAATAGTTAGAAAATGGAAATTTTGCTTAATGGTGTTTCTAATATGAAAGGTACAAGAATTGTGGTAGGTTCCAACTGTTGGCATTAATGGCATTTTTCTTCATTGAAACATGCAAAAAACAACCAGTGTTAGATTTCTAGAATAATCAGACCTATGCATATATACTTAATTGTATTAATCTTGTTGATAATGTTAAATGGTAATATAGACTTAACCTTAGAACAACATCTGCTAACAATTTATATGTCTTTGAAACAATTATTTCTGAGAACAATACAGGTAATCCGCAGTAGCTGAAAGCAAATTTTGGAGTAAAGTAAATTTAAGTTTAAATCCTCATGTTGTCACTCAAAAAGTATTTGACTGTTGACAGGTTATTAAATCTCTGTGTATTTTGTCACATGTGAAGTAAGGATAATGGAATCATTTTGTATAAGTAAAAGAAAATATCATGTAGCTATTTGTTGCAAAAAAACATATCATGAATCATTGGAAGGCAGGGACCTACTTTCCTTTTCATCCTTTCATCTTAGAATAATGTCAACTAAGGTACTTAATCCATGCTCTCTTAAAAATGAGTAAATTAATGAATCTTAATGTGTCTATTTCATGTCCTCATAAATATGCATGTTTAAATTCAATGAATCTTACTACATAAGCATTGTTTGGTAGCTAGGCACTCAATAAACACTATTTCTACTTTCTCAAGGCATGTAGAACTGAATCATAATCAATGATCAAACCATAAGTATTCTGTATCTTTAGCAAAGGCGGTGAATAAAGAGTAACATTACTTGTTCATTCATTTGAACCTTTATCGCATGAACACTTTGCGTCAGATAATATATCAGCAAATGTACTAGTGTTGTTGCTGTTTTGAACATTTGGAAATTTCTATCTGTTTGTCTTCATGCAGATAAAGTACTGAGAAGTTGATCATCACCTGCGGAGGTCTGGCCTGCAGACCATGACTCAAAGACAGATGAATGAATGCACTCTCACACCATTACAGTGATTCGAGTGGGCTAGTGAAGGTCATTGGCTGCTTTCAGAGGGTGAAATGCAACCAATTGACCAAGACCCTCTGTCCATCCACACATTTATTCATAACAGAGGTTCTAAGTCAACATGCCTGTGGATAATTAACATGGTTAAAAGAGTGTTTTTATGAATGAGAAAAGCTTTAGGTTCCGGGCCCAGAGTAAACACTATTAACAGGTAATTCCCCTTTGATCTAGCCCTGAGAGCACCATCCGGCACAACGTTTACATGAGTAAACAGAGACAAAAAGATAAGGGGTACACAGACTTAAACTGGGAAAGTTTCTTATCATCTCTATCTTTTCCCTAACTTAATGGACCTGCTGCCTTTGGCCTGTCCCAATAAAACATTTCCGCCTTCCAAAAGGTTTGAGATTATAATTTATAACTTTCGCTCATATTTTCTGTAGTATTTTGCCAGACACCCCAAATGAATAGGAACAAAGTATCTTGATAGTAATTTTTTTTTTCACACAAACATTTTGAAAATCTGTAGAAAAGGCCAATTGCTTTTGCTCGGATACCTAAAATATACTACAGGGTAATAAAATAAATCAACTAGATCAATAAGTTTGTTATTTTAAATTTTAAAGTAACTTTATTTTATCATTGACATACGTAGTTTGACAAATTAAATACAGTACACAGTTTAAAATAAAAATACAGTGATACTGTCCCATCATTCCTCAATCTCACTTCTCTGTCCTGGGGGCAAACACTTTTGAATCTTTCAATTCCTTAATCTGGCATTTATATATCTCTATAGTTTTACATAATATGTAAATATGGCTATTTTTATTGACAAATGTTAATTATTATCAAACTTCAAGTTTCAGCAGAAGTGTGGTGATGAATCAGTTTTAAATCCTTCCATCTCTCCTAAAAACTGTAGATAATATGGAGAAAATGCACACATGTATGTGCACATGCACATACACCACATGAGGAGTGCTTACAGTAATTACACTAATTCACTTCATCTTCTGGTGAGTTATAGATTAACTCTTTCATGATGCCAGTTCTGTGTTTTTCTTCTTTCAAATGCCTGCTATTGTTATCATGAAAATTTTGGTTCGATATTGAATAAACATCATGCATTAATCTGGACTAGTGCTACTTATGCCTGCTGCACACTTGTTACCCCGTACCCTCTCATAATCACAATCCTATAAGTTTTCTTTGAGGCTTTCCTACATAATGGCTCTTTTTTTCCTGTTGCCACTTCTTCCTTTTTTCTCACTTACTGTCTTATGTTATTAGAGGTTATCCTTTGGTTAATTACTGTAAAAAAGGGGGAGGCATGGGAAGTATATTTTTGAGATATTTGATTGTCTGAAAAAATATTTTCATTTTCCTGTCGCATGCTTTATTCATAGTTATACTGCATTTTGTTGGTCTGATGTCTTTTGTTGTTGTTGTTGTTGTTACCGTATTACTATCGAGATGCCTGAAGCCATTCTAATTACAGATTCTTTGTACATGATATTCCTTTTTCCTTTCAGAAATCTCATAGAAACTTTGTCTCCACTGTTCTGAAATTTTACAATGACGTTATTTGGAATGAATGTATCTATTCTGCTGGATACTCAATGGATACTTTCAAACTGAAAATTCATCTGTTTTAGTTCTGGGAATTTTCTTAAAATATTTGCTTATTTCCCCTCAAGCATTTTCTCTGTTTTCTCTTTTTAAGATGCTTATTATTCAGCTATTAGGCTTCCTGGAACAGTGTGCCAATTTTCTACTTCTGTTTTCTTTGTTTTTTGCCCTACTCTTGGAGATTTGCCTAATTTTATCTTCCAACCCATCCATTGCTATTTTTATTTTTCCCATTATGCTGTGTCAGGGGAGACATCATTTGAGATGACAGAAACTATGCCCCTTTTGTGAATAAAGACAATTTAATAGAAAAAAATGGTTAACCACCTATAAGATTGTTGACTAGGTAACTGAAAGAATGAAAAGAAAACTGACAAAGTTAGTAGCTATAAGAAGTGGCTACCACTCTTAGGACTAAAGGAATAAACGCAAGATGTTGAACTAAAATCTGGAAATATACAAGAGGGGTGTACTCTGATCTCTGAGAAGGAGACAGTACTCAGTTGCTATGCATCTCTCTGAGTTCAGAGGAGAGCTCCTATTGGCCTGTGAATCAGACCTTTGGGGAAGTGATGCTAGTGGACTAGTACTGATGTTTCTGATGGGGCAGGGCATGGTGAAGCTAGTTTTGCCAGTGTTGGGAAAAACTGCAAACTAGAATTGACTGCTGCTGTTAGAAGACAGAACTTCTGCTGGGGTGAAAAAGTATTGTGGAAAAGCAAAAATGAACAAGTTAAGTCGTTTGTCCTTGATCCAACCTCACAGTTGCCCTCTCATCCTCCCAGTAATGAAGCCTAATGGAGCAGCTGGCAAAACAGAAATGGGGTTTGCAAAGTCCCTCTTTCAACATCACAGAGCAGATTATACAAGGATAGGCCTGGAGCTAGGAAATAATAACTTAAAAACTCTTATTGTTTTCTGAACATTTCTTTTCAATAACATTCTGGTTTGATGTCATGGGTACAATATTTTCTCTTATCTCTCTGTAGGTATTGAAGTTTTCTTCTCCCCATACAGTAAGTGGCTATCCCTTCAAGTTACACTTTTTTTCTGTTTTTGTTCTTTGTTCTTTGTGTTTTTGTTATTTTTCATATTCCTCCTCTTTATCTTTTCTTCCTCATTTATCATATTCTATGGCAGAAACTTTCTGGGAATACTTTGGCATCTACCTATCTTATAATTGGGAGACTAAAACTCTGAGTGTGGAGGAGAAGCTTAACAAATGTAAGCTTTATTTTAGATCAAACTGAGTAAGGAGTTCTTAGGGAAGTCATGGTGAGAATATCTTCAGATTTTTTTTTTTTTTAAAGCTGGTTAATTCCCCAAAGGATTCTTCTTCCAGTCTTCTGTCTGAACCATAACATTCTGCCACTGAGCTCAGTAGGGAAAGAATTCTATGATCTAATCATTCTGATAAATCAGTTACTACCCATCTGCCTGCTTACAGATTTTTCTTTTCCTTTATTTTTCTGTTTTCCTCTCATTTTAAAAATATATATCACAAAAATATTAATGTATTAATATGATGATAATTGTAATAATCCAGTGACAATTTCTATTTTGAAACAGATGCATTTTTACATTTGAGCTGCTTATTAACAATATACACAAAAATGATTTCAAGCAAAGCAATAATCATTTTGGACTAAAGAGTTTTTCTAACTATTCTTCTTCTGACATCTTGTACTTCTTCATGGTCTTTAAAAATATTTGCAGAGTTTATTTTATACATTTTCAGGATAGCAAAATTATATTATTTGATACCATTCTCTTTCCTTTTAAACAAAAGTTACCAAAGACAGATATTTCTTATAAGAATTTTGTAAAACACTCAGAAGAATCCTGAAATGCCTAAGATTAGAGGGTTTACTCTATTTAAAATTTGATTTAAAAAACAACAAAATAAAAACACTTTATAGTGTCACCTAACTTTCAGATTCTATGCTACTGTGGAGAGTAAATTTTACCCAAGCCTCTGTGTCTACTGCAAGCAATCTCTGTGCATCACACAGGTTATGAAAATAAATGGCACAATTTTTTTCTCAAGGAAGTTATCATTAACCAAGACTGATACCTTAATAATGCTGTATATATAATTATAGTTTAATTTGGAATTGAATTTCAATTAGTTCTTCTGTAAGAAATGAGCTATTATTATCAAGCAATATAAGAACCTCAAAATGTCATTTGCACTTGTTTTTAAATTGATAAAATGTGGTTTCAGTGTCTCAACACTTTCATATTAGATATCTATTTTGAGATTATCTAGCGAGAAATGCTATTGGAAAGCAGCACTGTTAGTATTAAATAAATACGCATTCAGATTTGACCCTACAATGATTGAGATAAATGTAAATTCTGAGTGTAAATATTATGGACTCATTTCTTATCTTGTATGCTCTTCTTATACATCCAGATACATAATTTGAATTTCCCATTCAAGAGACAGTATTCAATATAATATCAAAGAACTGATTATTATAACTAGACATGTCTAATCTACAGCTATATAATATACTCACAATTATTTTAGTAATTTAAATATATATTTATTAAATGTTATGCATCAGACACTTGCTAAGTCATTTATGTATTATTATTGCATTTAATCATAACAGGAAATAGTGATGTTGATTATACCATTCCCCCCAATTATACAGATAAGAAAAATAAAGGCTAGGGAGCTTTGGTGTCTTGCCCAAAATGTATGCAGCTTGAAAACAGATAATGCAATACTAGAACGCTTACTGTTGAGTTCACGATATAAAATCAAGTTGCTATAGCAATATGTGTGTGTATATGTATATGATAACATCTTGTTTTAATATTACTATGAGCAGAATCAACTTCCAATGATACCATCTGAGGTAGGCAAACTAATAAACTCACAAAGATATCCACAGTCTCATCTCTAGAATCTGTAAGCATGTTAAATTACACTATTAAGGAAAATAACATTTGCAAATAGAACTAAGATTGCTTATCAACTGACCTTGACGTGGAGAAAATTGTCTTGGATTACCTCTATGGGTTCAATGTAATCACAAGGATTCTTTTAAATAGAAGAGAGAAGCAGAGGAGAAAGAGCCAGATGGCAGCATGGAATAGAATTGGCCTAATGTTTCTGTCTTTGAAAACAGAGTAAGAAGGCCACGAGCCAAGGAATGCAGGTAGCCTCCAGAAGCTGAAAAAGGAGAAGAAATTGATTTCCCCTAGAGCTTCTAGATAGGAATGCATCCCTGCTGACATCTTGATTTAAGCCGAGTAAAACCTGTTTAAGACGTCTGAAGTACATTACTGTAAGATAATAAATTTGTGTTGCTTTATGCCAGTAAGTTTGTGGGGATGTTACAGCAGCAATAAAAACCTAATACATCATCTTAAAAGCAAACAATAAAGAGCTAAAAAGTACTCAAGGACAAGCTTTCAAATTCAGTTTCAGTGCTGCCTTATGAAGAAGTAGGGTACTTTATACTAGTAAAAATGTGTCCTGCTTTTTTATATAGTTGGCACAATATTTCCATATATAGGGTACCCTAACAGACTTTGCTAAAGCTGTGATTCAGAAATAAGACACATAAACAAGTACTTTGCATTTAGCTTATTATCTAGCAGTTGTGTGACACTATTTGTGTATAATGGAAAAAGTGTTCTCTTAAAAATATTCTCCAAAGTTGCATTGTTTATTTGTATATTATTTTCTCTATATTCAAGTTCTGTAAAGATAATAGGCCATACTTAAGTTGTCAGTGAACCTCTATTTGTGGCATAATGCATAATGAGGTGTTGGCACGCCACATATAATACCATTAAAATACAAAAATATCTTCTAGGCTTTATGTTAGGTGCTAAGGATTAACCATAGGAATGTAACTTCTTCCTTTCCTACCTGGAGAACAGAATATGGGTGATGAATGACCTCGACCTGATTGTCTTATAAACATACTTCTGATCT
This sequence comes from Cacajao melanocephalus, assembly GCA_963573385.1. NCBI lineage: Eukaryota > Metazoa > Chordata > Mammalia > Primates > Pitheciidae > Cacajao > Cacajao melanocephalus. The sequence goes on from CAUYLG010021896.1 coordinate 8,717, forward strand.
AGATTGCTTATTATAAATAAACAATAAGCATGGTTGGCTGGGGAGGAGGGGGTAGTCAAGGGAGCATTTTTCTATTTGTGGAGTTAACAGGGCATAAAATGAAGGAGTCTCAAAACTCTAAACAATTCATCTGTTAATCCAATGGTAAAATTTGTCATAATGCACTAGAAAATTGAAAACTGACTATTTTGGGCTATTCCAGAGAGAATATTTTATATGTATTCCTTAAGTCAGTGGCATAGTTTGGTCCAAGGTAAGAACTATTACTAATGTAGACCTGATTAAACCCTGTGTGGTAATACAAATGCTACACCTGAGAAAGAAAACTGTAGATGAGAGTATTACTATAACATATTTTAAAGTATCTACTTCAAGAGCCTAATTCTAAAATAAGATAAAGAGGAGTATGGATTGATGGGATTTCAGAGCACATAGGTGTCAGAGAGGAAAAAGAAAAGGTAACAGTGCTTGAAAAGAAGAATGTACATCTACAGACCTAGGATATTAGAAATATTCGGGTTAATAGGTTGTGTGGGTTTGGGAGAGAGAAATGGTCATGGATATATTGTGGCAAGTATCAGAGAATGATTCAATATGACCTTGAAAATCACCCATAAGTACAAAAGAGCACTGATGTTTAATCCCAGTGAGATTTCTCTGAATTGCAGATTACTTATTTTACTCCCATGGCATTTGAAATGGTCAATTATTTTACTTCCTTTTGTCCCATTCTGAAAGATATACTATAATGATTATAGGAAAAAAGTGGGTGGATGGAACAGGGAAGGAATAATAAAGTAAGGAGAATAATTTAATTTTCTTATTAACTAATTGGTTAAAGTTGCAAATATAGCTCCATCCATCTTTCTCACATATATATTTTTCCTTCTTAATCTTATTAGATGAAGAAGAGTGTTATTATAGATATGTCATATTTCTGCTTTCTGTCCTCCACCTACATAAATGAAAAACAGCCTCTCTGTATCTTTCCATTGAAACAGAATATTAGGAAAATTTGTGTTTATAGCCAAAATGTGATTTGCATTTATTTCATTTATATTAGGTATACAACACCTAGAAAATTGAGGCATAATGATTCTTAAAATGAATTTTAAAATTCTGTGATTTTCAGGTAACTGACATGACCCTGAAGAGTGAAATGATGAGGACAGTTGAAGAGACAGTATATAAGTTTATGATGACCACTGTAATCTAAGGTCAAATCTTAAATTTGGATAACGGTATCAGAGAAATACATATAGAGATAGCGTCAAAGAAAAATATTAATTGTTCAGAATTTCAGAACTTCATGTTTTAACATTGTGGGTTTGTTTCCAACCTTGAAACATCATTGGCATATCAAGTTTCTGGTTTTCTGAGTGTGGGCTACCCTATCTTTTGCCATAGTCCCAGTTTTATTTGTGTTTCAAATGAATATCTTTAATATATTTCCAAAGGCAATGTTACATTTTTCCTTCCAGAGACTAGAAAAATAAAGTATATTAATGCTACAGGTAAATTGATATTTAAATGTTATATTTAATAGATTGTGAAAAAAGCATATGCAAGTTCATATATCAAGAATATCAAAGATAGTGTGTTCATTGAGCATAGTGAGGAGAGAAGCATCTTCTAAATATTGGCCATTACTATTACTGTTAGGTTCTAAAACCTCTTCTCTCTGCTTTAATCAATGACCTGCATATGTATTTTGTCAGTTGAGACAGTTTAGTTTGCAAATGACACAGGTCCAATTCAAACTATTTTAAGCAATAAAGAAAATCATTGGCTTATGTAACTAGGAAGTGTAATTGCATTAGGCTAACTTTCTATTACTGCTTTCAGGCCTTCATCCTTCAGTGGTGACCTAGTTCTAAGGCTTCTGTAGATGGAAGCACAAGAACCATCAGTGACTCTAGGTTTTCCTCATTATTTGCAACACCAGTTCCATGAAAAGTCTCACAAAGGTCTCCAGCTGGTTAGCTTTGGATTGTGAGTCTATTTTCAAGCCAATCAATTTGCTTAGGGGTTAAGATAGTCTAATTGGCTAGGATCCGATTATGTGACCACCCCTGGCTCTTACAGGTCAGGTGAGCAACTGCTGAATCACCTGGGAAATTGATGGCCCCCTCAACAAATTTTTAGTAGATAAAACATTTCTGTCAGCTAATCTGTCAATGTCCAAACATCCTTATGCTCTTTAAAAGTTGTCTTATAAAAGATTTATTTCAGACAGAGAGGTAAAACCTAGTATGTACATATATAAATTGAGTACACAGCAATAGTATTTCCTTTCTTCAATTACTTTTGTCTCTTAAAAGTTATGAGGCTGAGAGAACTGTGCACTTGTCCTTTCTTTTCCCTTCATCTATTTTGCATTCCTTCCTTCCTTCTTTTCTTACTCCTTTCCTTAAGTAATGTCTTGAGAAGATTTATTGTGAATTTCAGAGACAGGTATGTTATACCCATATGAAATATAAAATAAAACAAAATAGATAAGAAAAATGCAGTCCAAGATAAAGTAAGATGGAGAAATAAGATAAAGGCAATTAGTAAGACTAGTTTTTAAAAATGTCTAAAAATCCTAAATACTTCTTCATAAAAGGTAATATATTCTGGAGTCTAAGCATTCCATAAGTACAGTCAAAGAGGTAAACTAATAGATATATGATTCAGAATGTGCCTAAGAGGAAATTAAACAGTTCCTCAAAAGAAACACAGCTATTTCTGACTCAGACCAGGGAGAAACTTCTTTCAAGGGTCCTCATAAAAATGATACCATATAAAGTAATGTAAAATATTTTCAACATTCCTCTATTAAAGGCAGCTGTTGGATTCATAGAAATATTTAGGTTAAACATTACTATAATAAATACACCTATTATGTTTATAGTAATAATTCTTAGAAGTATATCAATAGACATTAGTCATGAGTCTACAAAAACTGACTACAAAGGGGTTAATAGAACATGGGTCAAAAATCATAAAAGGACTTACAAAGACTGTGTCTCTCTTAATGTCTATAGTGAGCTATTGCAGATTTGTAACCATGGTAGTAATATTATCAGATTTGATTTTTGAAAAATTATTCCATTAGCTTTTGGAAGACTAGATTGGGGGTTAACATTAGAGGTAAAGTCATAATTATATTATTGCAATAACAAATGGAAAAGGAGGACTTCTTAAAGATGTTTTTGTGCACTCAATTTCATTCCTTTTGGAATACTAGTCTGCTTCTTTATAACTCCTTCTGATACTTCTTTGTCTGTGTCATCTCACTTAGGATTTGTTTTCTAATTCTTTTACTTTCTCTCAAAGGTCAGGTCCTATTCCTTTGTGACCCCGCCTTACCTTGTACACACACCTGTATATTAATATGTTTTAGTTTATATATATATTCCCCCTTTAGAGATTGTATCTTTGATTTCTGTATATATTAGCCAAGAGACATAATACACAATTACAAATAAATGAACCTGAAAATACATAGGGATAAAATGTTATTCGTGTGAAGACCTACTGTGCCTGTCAGGTTCATATAAAGAATTAAAAGCACTAGAAAAATCCTTTAATTGTTGTATATGTGTACAACTTAGACAAACATAAACACATAGAAATAGTTTTCATAAACCACCTTCTAAACTTGTATCTTTTAAACATGTCTCATTGAAAAAAACACAGATTCAAAAATTTTCTAGAAAGACAACTGTAGTTTCATTTCATATTAAGAGATCAGGTTTTTTCTTTTTTATCATACTTTAAGTTCTGGGGTACATGTGCAGCTTGTGCAGGACTGTTACATAGATATACATATGCCATGGTGGTTTGCTGCACCCATCCCTCCGTCATCTACATCAGGTATTTCTCCTAATGTTATGCCTCCCCAATCCCCCTACCCCTACTATCCCTCTCCTAATCCCCCTACTGCCCAACAGGCCCTGGTGTGTTATGTTCTGCTCCCTGTGTCCATGTGTTCTCATTGTTCAACAACCACTTATGAGTGAGAACATTCGGTGTTTGGTTTTGTTCTTGTGTCAGTTTGCTGAGAATGATGCTTTTCAGCGTCATCCATGTCCCTACAAAGGACATGAACTCATCCTTTTCTATGGCTGCATAGTATTCCATGGTGTATATGTGCCACATTTTCTTTATCCAGTCAATCATTGATGGGCATTTGGGTTGGTTCCAAGTCTTTGCTACTGACCTTCTTCACAGAACTGGGGGAAAAAAACCACCTTAAATTTTATATGGAACCAAAAAAGAGCCCACATAGCCAAGACAATCCTGAGGAAAAAAAAAAACAAAAAAAAAACAGGAGGCATCACACTGCCTGACTTCAAACTATACACAGTAATCAAAACAGCATGGTACTGGTACCAAAACAGAGATGTAGACCAATGGAACACAACAGAGGCCTTGGAAGTAACATCACACATCTACAACCAACTGATCTTTGACAAACCTGACAAAAACAAGCAATGGGGAAAGGATTCCCTATTTAATAAATGGTATTGGGAAAATTGGCTATGCATACGCAGAAAGCTGAAAGTGGAACCCTTCCTTGCACCTTATACAAAAATTAACTCCAGATGGATTAAAGATTTAAACATAAGACCTAACACCATAAAAACCCTAGAAGAAAACCTAGTCAATACCATTCAGGACATAGGCATAGGCAAGGACTTCATGACTAAAACAGCAAAAGCAATGGCAACAAAAGCCAAAATATACAAATGAGAT
>CAUYLG010021898.1:0-17540 GCA_963573385.1 Cacajao melanocephalus
GTTGGTTTGTTTTGTTTTTTTTTTTTTTGCCCCAGCGCACCCCACCATTTTAAAAAAAAAAAAAAAAAAAAAAAAAAAAAAAAAAAAAAAAAAAAAAAAAAAAAAAAAACAGAATGAATGAAAAAGAAACACCTGATCATCTCAATAGCTGCAGAAGCAGCATCTGACAAACTTTAACACCATGTTATGATCTAAAAAGCATTGAACGAACTACAAATAATGGAAAAGACTTCAATAAAGACCATATATGAAAAATCCATAGTGAACATCATACTCAACAGCGAAAAATTAAAAGCTCTCCTGTAAGATCAGGAAGAAGACAAAGATGCCCTCTTCTACCACTTTTATTCAAAGTAGTACTGAAAGTTCTAGCCAGAGCAATTAGGCAAGAAAAAGAAAACAGACCTAGACCGGAGAATAAATTATCTGTTTGCAAATGATATGGTCTCATATGTAGAAAACCTAAAGATTTCACACACAAAAAAACCTGTGAGAATGAACAAATTCAACAAAGTAACAGGACACTTCCCCCTGTTTTTAAAGAGATACCCATCTGTATATTTTTCTTCAAAACTTACCCAATTTCTAAGCATAGAGCTAGATCTAAGTTTATATTCCTTTATCTTCCATAAGGCCTACCTCATTGCTAGCTATATAGTGAGAACCCAATAAATATTTGCTGATTGAACAACCCATTTTTTTTTTTTTTTTTTTTTGAGACAGGTTCTCACTCTGTCACCAGGCTGGAGTGCTATGGCACAATCATAACCAAATGTAAACCGTAACTCCTGGGCTCAAGCTATCCTCCCACCTCAGCCTCCTGAGTAGCTAGGAAAACAGGTGCACATCACCTAGCCGAACGTTTTTATTTTTTCAGAGGCAGGGTCTCACTGTATTGTCCAGGCTGGTTTCAAACTGCCAACCTCAAGTGATCCTCCCTCGATGGCCTCCCAAAGTACTGAGATTACAAGTGTGAGCCACCACACCCAGATAGGTGGTTTTTAATGCTCAAACAATTCAACTATATGTCTCTCTTGTTTTCTAAGATCTTCAAATAACATAATAACTCCAAATACCTATCTACTTTTATTATCTGGCTATCAAAATGAAGCCAAACAGCCTCTATTTATGGTATATTTTCCCTTTAAAAATGTTACCTTCAGCCAGGGCAACACAGTGAAACCCTGTCTCCACAAAAAATTAGCCAGACGTGGCAGTGTGCATCTATAGTCCCAGCTATTTGGGAGGCTGAGGTGGGAGAATCACCTGAGCCCAGGAAGTTGAGGTTATAATGTGCCATAATCAGGCTCCTGCACTCCAACCTGGGCACTGGGCAACCCCGTCTCAAAAAAAAAAAAAAAATTTGTGCAGTGACTCACACTTGCAATCCCAGCACTTTGGGAGGCCATGGTGGGTGAACTCCTTGAGCCCAGGAGTTCGAGGTGGGCAACACGGTGAAACCGTGTCTCTACCAAAAATACAAAAAAAAAATAATAATAATAATTAACCAATGCCTAATCCTATATACTAGTACGCTCCAATTTATATAATTTTTATTGGCCCCTTAATGAAATCTTTAATAATTAACAAAAGCTATTTTTCTCAAACTCCAGATTTTATTCATTATGAAAGAAACTTAAAAAAAAACTCTTAACACAGTATACAACATGATTCTCAAGAAGAATGTATAAGAATTTCCTAAGGGCTTTTCAAACCAAACATGCTACAAAAGACCACATCTTAAGAATCATGGCCTTAGAAAGTTACTTGACAAGAGCAAGAACCCAAAGGAAAGCATTCTTATATATAAGCCCTCAAACTTATTAGAGGTAGACAAAAGTTAAGAACTAATGATAACTAAAATGAAAATGTATTGCACATTGTGGAATGTTTAGATTTTAAAAAAAAGAAAAAGAAAAGGTAAAGCCTAGAAACATGTTATCAAGGGTTTAGTCACCAAGTGAGTACAGCACTTCTTTCTACATCGTTAACTGATATTCTAATTCCATCATTTAGTTAATTGTGAATTAAATTCATTCTATCAACTCTTTCAGGAGTTGTTTAAAAAATAATAAATTTGGCCAGGTGCAGTGGTTCATGCCTGTAATCCTAGCACTCTGAGAGGCCGAGGTGGGTAGATCACTTGAGGTCAGGAGTTTGAAATCAGCTTGTTCATCATGGTAAAACCCCATCTCTACTAAAAATACAAAAAATTATCTGGGCATAGTGGTGCACGCCTGTAATCCTAGGAGGCTGAGGCAGGAGAATCACTTAAACCTGGGGGGTGGAGGTTGCAGTGAGCTGAGATGGTGCCACCACACTTCAGCCTGGGTGACAGAGCAAGACTCCATCTCAAAAATAATAATAATAAATTTCATTGTGAAATCTAATTTGATACCCTAATTTGGTACATAACAAGATACTAAAATGTATTTCGGTTTAATATGCCTTTTTTTTCATCTCATTATAGAACTTTTTTTTTTTTTTGGAGATGGAGTGTTGCTCTGTCGCTCAGGCTGGAATGCCGTGGCATGATCTTGGCTCACTGCAACCTCCCCCTCCCGGGTTCAAGCAATTCTCCTGCCTCAGCCTCCTGAGTAGCTGGGATTATAGGTGCACGCACCCACACCTGGCTAATTTTTGTATTTTTAGGGAGATGGGGTTTCATCATGTTGGTCAAGCTGGTCTCAAACTCCTGACCTTGTGATCCGCCCTCCTCACCCTCCCAAAGTGCTGGGATTACAGGCGTGAGCCACAGAGGCCTTCTTTTTTTTTTTTTTCTTCGACGGAGTCTCACCGTTGCCCAGGCTGGAGTGCAGTGGTGCGATCTCGGCTCACTGCAAACTCCACCTCCCAGGTTCAAGTGATTTTCCTGCCTCAGCCTCACGAGTAGCTGGGACTACAGACGCACATCACCACACCCAGCTCATTTTTGTATTTTAAGTAGAGATGGCGTTTCACTATGTCGGCCAGTATGGTCTCGATCTCTTGACCTCAGGATCCACTCACCTTGGCCTCCCAAAGTGCTGGGAGTATAGGCATGAGCCACCATGCTGGGATTACAGGTTATGAGCCACTGCACCTGGCTTCTTTTTATTTTTTTAAGAGACAAGATCTCACTCTGTCACTCAGGTTAAAGTACAGTGGCACAATCATAGCTCATTAGACCCTTGAATTGGGATCAAGTGATCCTCCTGCCTCAAACTCCCTAGCTTCTGGGACTATAGCTGTGTGCCACTCTGCCTGGCTAATTTATCTTTTTGTAGAAACAGGGTCTTGCTATGTTGCTCAGGCTGGTCTTGAACTCCTGGTCTCAAGTGACTGACCTCCCACCTCAGCTTCCTAAAGTGCTGGCAGCCACAGTGCCCATCTTAATATGCCATATTAAAACAAAATGAGGGTTGGTTAAACTTTTAAATACGCATTCCATTAATTCAGTAGAATCTGGTCTATGCTAAAAAATATAAAAATACTTAACTATGTCAAAGAGGTAAAATGCTTAGATTATTGGAATTGTAAAAGAAGCTATTTTTATTACCTGTTGAACAGCTAGTGTACTGTCCATTTCATCAAAGGATTCATCAGGCCAATTATAGAAATCCTACAAAAATAAATTCATGGTTAAAGCACATATAAAATACTATTATGATTAACTTCAATTCTTAATAAAGATCCAAAGCTCATACTAGAGGGGAAGAAAAAGGTTTTGCAATGCAATTATTGTGAAATAAGGAAATACATTTTATTTAACTCTTCTTTTTTAGAGACAGGATCTCACTCTGTAGCACAGTCTGCTGTGCAGTGGCACAATCATAGCTCACTACAGCCTCAAACTCCTGGGTGTAAGCAGTCATCCCACCTCAGCCTCTGACCTTAGCAACCCTATTCTTGGGATTATAGTCCTGACCCACTACATCTGGCTCTGTTTAATGTTTTTAAATGAATATCAAGATTTTATTTAATTGAACTACAAACTATATTTTTTCCAATCACAAATTCCTCAAATACAGCTCCCATAAACCTTTAATGTATTACTTAATTGAGGAAATAAGTCTATCACTTTTTTATTTAGGATGGTCAAATATCTCTCAAAAAGTTGCAACAAAAAAAAATCTCCAGACAACAAAAAGTCAATCAGATTTTTCCCAAAAGAGAATAGCTAGCCTTAGTTGCTAATTTACTGCTCCAGAAGTTTTTTAGACAAAGTCTCACTCTGTCGCTAGGCTGGAGGGCAGTGGTGCCATCTTGGCTCACTGTAGCCTCCGCCTCCCAGGTTCAAGCAATTCTCTGCCTCAGCCTCCCGAGCAGCTGGGACTACAGGCGCATGCCACCACACCCAGATAATTTTTGGATTTTTAGTAGAGACAGGGTTTCACCATGTTGGCCAAGATGGTTTTGATCTTTTGACCTCGTGATCCACCCGCCTGAGCCTCCAAAAGTGCTAGGATTATGGTGTAAGCCACCGCACCCAGCCCGTAAGTATTATTTCAAAAAGAAATTATAAATTCTTCTCATTCTAAATAGAGCTTTAAATTTCTAAATCAAAATATGAGGACCATTAAAAAAGTAATCATCAGGCCAGGCATGGCGGGCATGGTGGCTCACATCTGAAATCCCAGCACTTTGGGAGGCCAGGTGGAAGGATCACTTGAGGTCAGGAGTTCCAGACCAGCCTGGCCAACAAGATGAAACCCCATCTCTACTAAAAATACAAAAATTAGCCAGGCATAGTGGCAGGCACCTGTAATCCCAGCTACTCAGGAGGCTGAGGCAGGAGAATCACCTGAACCCGGGAGGTGGAAGTTGTGGTGAGCCAAGATCACGCAACTGCACGCCACCCTGGGCAACAGAGAGAGACTCCATCTCAAAAAAAAAAAAAAGTAATCACTCACGGGTACAAAAAAATAAACGAATAAGATCAAGACCTAGTATTTGCTAGCACAACAGAATGATTATAGTAAAAAATAATTTAATTGTACATTTTTAAATAACTAAAATAATCTAATTGGATTTTTTACAACATAAAACACAAATGCTTATGATGATGGACACCCCATTTACCCTGATGTGATTATTACACATAGCATTCCTGTATCAAAATATCTCATGAAACCTATAAATATATACACCTACTATATACCTACAAAAATTTTAAAAAGAGAAGTAAACATCCAATAAAGCAGCCTTCTATTAAGGGGGATATTTTTATTTCTTTTTTTTTTTTAAGAGACGAGGTCTCGCTTTGTTGACCAGGGTTGGTCTTAAACTCCTGGTGGCAATCAATCCTCCAGCCTCAGCCTCCCAAAGTTCTGGGATTACAAGCATGAGCCATCATGCCCAGCCTAAAGGGGATATTTTTATAGAGCATCTTGCCCTAGTTCTGAATCTCTCTGCAGATAATACAGTTAACAGACATTTCCCTACATAAGAACCTTTCCATTTGACTGATTTTTCACAAAGTTTACCTATGTACCCTCAGTAGGTAGCACAATGCCTGACACATTGCTGATGTTCAAATGTCTGAGGTAAAACTTGGTGGGGATGGGGGAAGAGTAAACCAATAATCTATAAACCTGCACATAAACCTGTAAAAGCAATCAACAAAGGTAAAACTTTAAAACCTTGAGTAAAAAAAGCAAATTGGAAGGAAACACAGTGTATATAAAACAAATAATAGTTTAAATGCAAAGCATACTTATAGATATAATGCATATATAGTAAATGTATAGAGAAAATAAAAGGAATGATAGGGTAGAAGACAGAAGAATGTCTTCCATAAGGATTTAACCATATTAGCAATGTCCTTGTTCTGACAGTAGGTAATGAGTATACCTTTTTAAGTGTCCTAAACATTTCATCTTTTTTTAAACAGCTGCCATATCTGGATGAAAATAAACTTCATTTTATTAAGGGAAAATATCAAGAAGTAAAACAATCTTCTGGAAATAGTTCCAGGATTCCTCTTCTTAGACATTATCTAAATATTAAAGAGCAGTTTTATTATTTTTCCTATATGATCTACACTAAAAAGTTTCTACCAATACTCTTTGTCTCTTCTTTCCTTTTTAAAAAACGAAGAAAGTTTACAGAATATTGTTTTTAAAGTATTAGAAAATGCAAGTCATTACGAAGTTGGCTTTCCATATCTTCAGGTTTCATATGCAGATTCAACCAACCAGGAATTGAAAATATTCATTTCAGGGGAGAAAAAAATTCCAAAAAATGTTACATTGTTGCTGACATGTACTATGTACCTAAGTTAGGTGTGAGATACTTGCACATGTACCGAACATGTACAGGCCGTTTTTTGGTTATTATTCCCTAAACACTACAGTATGATAACCATTTACAGAACACTTGCATTGTATTAGGTATTATAAGTAATCTAGAGTTGATTTAAACTACACAACACGATGTGCATAGGTTACATGCAAACACTATGCCATTTTACGCAAGAGACTTAGGCATCCTCAGATTTTGATTTGGGGTGGTACCAGGGGGTTATCCTGGAGCCAATTCCCAGAAGACACCAAGGATGACTATACACAGAAAAGATGTTGAGAATAAAATGTTTTGTCTTGCCATAACTCTGATATATTTTAGATGCCTATGAGAGACATCAAAAATTCAGCTTAATAAAGATTCTCATCTAATTCAGCCAACTAATATTTATTGAAAACCAACTATGAAAGCCAGACATGTTGGCTCATGCCTGTAATCCCAGCACTTTGGGAGGCTGAGGCAGGCAGATCACTTGAGATGAGGAGTTTGGGCTAACATGGTGAAACACTGTTTCAACTAAAAACACCAAAAAAAAAAAAAATTAGCCAGGCGTGGTAGCACACACCTGTAATCTCAGCTACTCAGGAAGCTGAGGTAATCGCTTGACCCCAGGAGGCAGAGATTGCAGTGAGCAGAGATCACACCATTGTACTCCAGCTTGGGCCACGAGAGCAAAACTCTGTCTCAAAAAAAAAAGAAAAGAAAACCAATTATGTGCCTATATTCCAGTCTAACCAACTTTTTTTTTAAGTAGAAAGATACTCCACCTACTCCATCACAGTTTTCGTGCTTATTTGTTTTTGAGGTGAAATTTTGCTCTTGCTGCCCAGGCTGGAGTACAATGGCGTGATCTCGGCTCACTGCAACCTTCACCTCTCAGATTCCAGCAATTCTCCTGCCTCAGTCTCCTGAGTAGCTGGGATTACAGGGGCCCACCACCACACCCAGCTAATTTTTGGGGATTTGTTTTGTTTTGGAGACGAAGTCTTGCTCTGTCGCCCAGGCTGAAGAGTAGTGGTGTGATCTCGGCTTACTGCAACCTCCACCTCCTAGCTTCAAGCAATTCTCCTGCCTAAACCTCCGGAGTAGCTGGGACTACAGGCGTATACCACTATGCCCAGCATTTTTTTTTTTTTTTTTTTAAAGAAGAGACGGAGTTTCACCATGTTAACCAGGATGGTCTCAACCTCCTGACCTCATGATCCGCCTGCCTTGGACTCCCAAAGTGCTAGGATTACAGGTAATTTTTTGTATTTTTAGTATAGATGGGGTTTCACCATGTTGACCAGGCTGGTCCTGACCTCAGGTGATCTGCCCGTCTCGGCCTCCCAAAGTGCTGGAACTACAGGCATGAGCCACTGCACCCAGCCCTCTATCATAGTCTTTTTTTTTTTTTATTATTTTTCTTTTGACCCAATAAGGAAGGAGATATAGTTCTAAACATATCATTTTAGAACAGACCAATTTCACTGAAGGAAATTAATTAATGGTATAAACAAGATAGGACAAACTGCTCCGTAAGCAGTCTTATTTTTTTTCCTCATTTTTCTGTTATATTTTATCTAACAACCTTCATCCATGACAATGTGAAAAAAAAAAAAGACAAGAAGCTTTCTTCTGTGTGACCCACAGCAACATAGCAAGCATATGTTACAATATTAGTTTAAATATTTTATTTTCTAACCTTTCAAAATTAAGAACTTATGAATAAATGAGATGACTCTCAGAATGTGAACACAAAACTCTACTTCTAAATATAAAAATGTAATCAGAAACAATGTTTCCACAGAATAAGATGTAATGGTATCTGAGAAAAGAGCATTTGAAAGTGTGGAAAAAGTAAAAAGCAAGCATATGTAACAGATAAATTTCCAGTAGTATGAAAACAAAACTGCCAGTAGGAGTAACTGACAGCTTAATGTCACTCCAAAATAAGACTTTTAAAATTTCTCTAAAATTCAGCACTAAAAGCAGCTTGTTAAAGAGAAAAGGTCACCAATGAATTAAGAATCAGGAGACTATGTATCCGTGGGCAAATCCAGTTAATTCTCTTGGGCTTCAGTTCCTTATCTGTAACATGAATCTGGGGAAGTAATCATACCTGTATGCCCTCTTTGAAAGATGTCCTTTCCGTAATTCTGTATGAGAAATTAAAATCTATTCTCAGATATAGAATCATAGCTCCACGGTTGTTTTGTTTCAGTTTTCATTTGCATCACTTTTTAACATTTTAAACACATCTCTTCCAATTTTAGAGCATCTAGTCTACAGCAGGCCTTTTTGGCTAGCAAAGTATTAATCAGTTCAAGTCTGGATACCAATTGTAGTATTTTTTTTTTTAATGTAAGGCATCCTATCTTTTCCAAACCCTAAGAACCAATGCCTAATCAAGCACCAATTTACCACATATAAAGCCCTACTAAAAAAGCTGACAAAATTAATCAGTTCATTCCCTGACTATGCTTCACGCATATTAGCAAGGAATGACATCTAACAAGTCACAACCTGGTGATGAAAACTTGCTAGACCAGAGAACAGCTCCAGGGAAAGCGGCAGGGAGAGGTGGGAAACGAGGAGAATAAAGTAATTATCGTCACCCAGATCCGGCTAGACATGCTAGATGGCAGAAGCGGGGCTGGTATGTCTCAGGCCAGGTAAGAACTGGACGCCGGGTCCAGGTAGGCTGTGTTTACACCCCGTCCCACCTCGCGGCCCCGACCTTCAGGAAACCCCGGGGGATCCACCGGGCTGGTCGCGCCCCTCCAATGCTAGTCACCTGGGGCTCAGGGACAAGGCAAGAAGAACCCGTTGCAGCGGACAGACTCGCAGCCCCGGGCCTCCGCAAGCAGACACCACCCACAGCCCCCACCCGCTCGTCACGCCTACCCCCTGGGTCGGAGCTCCGCAGGCCTCACGGCTGCCGTCACCGCCTCAGCCAAACTGAGGGGCTGCAGCTCCGGAAGAGCAGGCCGGGCACCAGTGCCCCAGCCCGCTCGCCTGCCGCCCCGGCCCAACCTCCCCGCAGCCGCCGCCAGCTTCCGGGCGCGGCACTGCTCGACACCTAGTTGCCCGTCAGGAAAGTTGCAGATATAGTACCTGCGCCTTGGTGCCCGGCCTGTTCCGCCTCACCACTGCCGTCCCCTCCGCCATGACCATAGTGCCAGCGTCTGGGCGGCTGGAGTCGGTACCCGGATGTAGGGACGGCTGCCTGCGCGGGGGGCGGGGCAGAGCGGCGCTCTGCGTCTGGGAGGAGGAGCGGCAGCTGACGGAACAGCCGCAGCCTGAGCCGGGCACGACAGGAGAACCGGGAGCTCTCAGGGGGGAAAGCCGGATTGGCGGAGGGCGACGGCGAACGAGGAACAGCCGGACGGCGTCGGGCGGCGACAGAGGGACCGGAAGGCGGGGCCTCGAGTGTCTTTGAAAGGTCCGCCGGGCGGTTTGAAAGGTCGTGATGGCTGCGGCAGTGTGCACGGCTACGTTGCACGTTGGTTGGTGTTGGGCTCTGGATAGTTACTCTGGAAGAACGGACTTCGTACAGTGGCGACCGTTTCAGTAAACCCATGTGCAAGCAAATACCTAGAGAAGCATATTTCTGTCCCAGAAGCCGCCTAGGGAAGCAGAGTAGAAACAGGCCAGCAGTCCGGGGAAATTCCACTGAACTTGCGTGAAATCGACCCAATCTAAAAATCAGACTGGGGGTTTGAGTGTCAGTGTTAACTTCCGTCATCTGGCGACTTCAAAGCCAAGGACTTTTTCAATGACAAGTTTGTTTACGTAGATAAAAGACGCAGATGTCAATTCTGTGAGATGAAGAGTGGACATCTGGTTTTGTGCGTTAGGCAGACAGATTTAGCTCATGTTTTTCAAGTCAGAAGCAGGAGGAGGAAATTAGTAGTCCTTGATAGTTGGTGAGGGTCTTACATCTTACAGGATGTAAGATTTCCTTTGTTGCAAATTTTAAGTGTTGTCTTAAGAAACCACAGCCTTTTCGCAAACTTTTTCCTGCTTAGAAACCTTGATCTGGGATGAGGGAGGCCTTGGAATATCAGATGGGAAGACAATTCAAAAAGTAAAAACCTCATGATTTCCAAAAGAGGGAAACATCAAATATCCCTAGATAGAAGGTGTACTGAGAATGCTTAGGGAAGGGCCACGTAACAGCCTCCAGAAATGGAAGTTGAGAGTAGAGGAGAGGTTGAGTGGGTCACTAGCTGAGTAATTGTCAGTGACTTAGAACTAGGTTGTGGAAGGTTTAACAGCAGGAAGTTGGTTCTCTCAAGAAGATGTATAGACTGGTAACTCTTCAAGAATAGGCATTTAATTTTGCCCTCCCAACACCAGCTATGAGAAGATTTATTCGTTCAACAGATACTCATTCAGCCCCACTGTACGGTTGGCACTAAGGTACAAGTATGATGAGGCTCAGTCCTTCACTACAAATTGCGTAGACTCCAGCAACAGAGACGTGCAAATCACAAATTCTTACACGGGTTAAGTACCCCTTATCTGAAATACTTGGGAACAAAACAGTTTCAGATTTCTGATTATTTGGATTTTAGAATATTTGTGTATACATAATGAGATATCTTGGGGATGGAACCTATGTTTAAACGTGAAATGCATTACTTTTCTATACAACTTACACATATAGCCTGAAGTTAATTTTATACAATATTTTAAATAGGCCAGGAGCGGTGGCTCACACCTGTAATCCCAGCACTTTGGGAGGCCGAGGTGGGCAGGTCACTTGAGGTCAGGAGTTCAAGACCAGCTTGGCCAATATGGTGAAACCCCATCACTACTAAAAATATAAAAATTAGTCAGCTGTGGTGGTGGGTGCTTGTAAAACTTTAAATAATTTTGTGCATGAAACAAAATTTTGACTGCAACCTGTCATAGAAGGTCAGGTATGGAATTTTCCACTTGTGGCATCATGTAGATGCTCAAAAAGTTTCAGATTTGGGAGCATTTCTGGACTTTTCAGATTATGGATGCTCAACCTGTATTAAATACAATGAGATCTTAGGCCAAGTGACACCCAAATGTTGCCTCCCTTAGAGAGATGGGTTGGGTCTGTGAGACAGCAGAGTTCCAGGGAGGCCTCTTGGTCTGTAGGTAACCCACCTCACTTACTGCACAGATTAAGTTTACATTTCCCAGTTTGTGTGGTATTCCCCTTAGCTGTAAATAGTCACCTATAGTTATGGGATCATCTTCACCTTCTGTTAATTCCAGATTTGTTAAACTGTTTCAGCCCATCTGAAACAAACAAAAAAAGCGAATGAGTAGGCGTTACATTCCAGAACAAAATGCCCATTCATTGTTTCTGAAAAGTTCAATAAAGTTGCATTCTGATGTCAACCCTGGCCTTGTTCACAGGAAGGACCTTGTGCTTTAGAGATAGAATGTTTCTAGCTCATAACCTTCACATTTTCATTCCTCTGTCAGCCTGTAGATTATGTACCTCCAAACAAGACTAATTTTATAACCAGGGTTAATTTGTCCGGAGAAAAAAGAAAAACAAAAAGCACGATCAGTAATAGCAATTACATGAAATACTTGAATATTTCAGGTAAAGGAGGAGTGATCTGTTTAAAGGCAATATGCGTCAATAGGAATAACTCTAGACTGGGATTCAGAAAATGTAGATTATCTTGCCTGTTAACTGTAAGACATTGAACAAGCTATCAAATAAATGTTTCTTCATATGTAATGAAGATTGTACATAGCAATTCTTTCCCTCTACCCCATAAAGTATGAAAGCAAGCATAAAATTAAATATGGACCTCTTGAAGTTGTAGAAGAAAATATTTTATGAAGCCAGAGTATCATAAATAATTTCAAATTATCCATGAGCTTCAAATCATTGGCACATTAAAAAAAATTATCCAATATCAAATTCATTTTGGGAAATCTTTAAATCCAAGTAAAAGAGTTAATGCATATTATGTGCAAGGCACTGGGGCTAAGTGCTGAAAAACATGAAGATATATAAGACAAGCTTTCCTCAAAGAGCCTTGAAATTAATGGGAAGGCATCTTATGTAGATTACTACAGTACAGGGGAATAATAATAATAAAATAATAAAGCAAAGAAAATAAATGTGAATGCCTTAAATATTGAAGCAGCCCCTATCACATGCTCTTTGCAAATAGACTCTGATCTTGCTCAGTGTTCATCTGTCACTCTATGACCAGGGAAAGGTAAACCCATGTCTAGCTGAGGGATAAACTCCTATTGGCCTAAGTGTGAAAGGGCCATGCTCTGTGGCTCACACCTGTAATTCCAGCACTTTGGGAGGCTGAGGTGAGAAGATTGCTTGAGACCAGGAGTTCAAGACCAGCCTAGGCAACATAGTATGATTCCCCCACACACACACCCATCTTTACAAAAAATATAAAAATTAGCCGGGCACGGTGGCGACACTTGTAGTGCCAGCTACTCAGGAGGCTGAGATGGGAGGACCGCTTGAGCCTGGGAGTTCAAGGCTGTAGTGAGCCATGATTGCACCACGGCACTCCAGCCTACATGACAGAATGAGATCCTGTCTCAAAAATAATAAAGTAAAATAAAGCAAAGCAAAGCAATGTGAAACAATGTGATAAAGCACTTTGGAGAAAGATTTACTTGCTCTTGAGAAGATACCAAAAGAGATGTTCTCTTTTTTCTGCCAATGACGTCACCCAATATGGGCCTGCAGCAGCCATTTTGACACAAAGGAAGCCAGCCTAGGCCAGGTGTGGTGGCTCATGCCTGTAATCCCAGCACTCTCGGAGGCCAAGACAGGCGGATCATGAGGTCAGAAGTTCAAGACCAGCCTGGCCAACATGGTGAAACCCCGTCTCTACTAAAATACAAAAATTAACCAGGTGTAGTGGTGCATGCCTATAATCCCAGCTACTCAGGAGGCTGAGGCAGGAGAATCACTTGAACTAGGACCCAGGAGGCAGAGGTGAGACACTTTATTGCCCAGGCTAGTCTTAAATGCTTGGCCTCAAGAGATCTTCCTGCCTTGGCCTCTCAAAATGCTGGGATTACAGATGTGAGACACTGGGCTTCATCCTTTCTCTTACCCCTTGAGACAGGGTCTTTTGCTCTTGCATGATCACCACTCACTACAGCCTCGACCTCCTAGGCTCAAGTGATCCTCACTTCAGCCTTCCAAAGTGCTGGGATTACAGGTGTGAGCCACTGTGCCCAGTCGGTCTTTATTTTCTTGATAATACTAATCTGTATCTAAAATCATGCTATTAATTTAGTTGTTTACTGTGTGCTTCCCCCATCTTATTCATCCCTGTATATCTGGTTCCTAGAACAGTACCTGGTACATATTCAAAAAATAGGTGACTTAAAAATACTATAATAGATTTTTTGAACTGACATTCAAACTAGATGAGTAAATAACCATTGATGTTTTTCCAAGTCATGTCTTCAGGCTAAATTAGACTGAAAGAGCATTTTGCAAGCTAAATTTTAAGTGTCTTAAAGAATTAGGCTTAATCTATAACAAGGTAGCGGAATTTTATCTATTCCTTATATCTTTTAACAGGAAAATCTACAGATTGAGCCAAAATCAATTTTTTTTTTTTAAGAAAAACCCAAACTAGTCTGGTGCAGTGGCTCACACTTTGGAAGGCCGAGGTGGGCTGATCACCTGATCCCAGACTTTGGGAGGCTAAGGTGAGCTGATTGCCTGAGGTTGGGAGTTCAAGACCAGCCTGAACAACATAGAGAAACCCTGTCTCTACTAAAATTACAAAATTAGCTGGGCATGGTGGCACATGCTTGTAATCACAGCTACTCGGGAGGCTAAGGCAAGGAGAATCACTTGAACCTGGGAGGCAGAGGTTGCGGTGAGCCAAGATCGTGTCATTGCACTCCAGCCTGGGCAACAAGAGCAAAACTCCATCTCAAAAAAAAAAAAAAAAAGAAAGAAAAGAAAGGAAAAGAAAAACCCAAACTATAAAAAATATCTAAAGAAACCATTAGAAAATATCTAAAGAGGAAACTTTAAGTTTTAGAGAAGACTTTTCAGAGTGTAACATCATACCCAGAAGCCATAAAGAAAACCATCTATTAATTCAAATACACCAAAATAACTTTCTACAAGTGCAAAGCATAAACAAAATCAAAACCCAAATGACAAACTAGAGGGGAAAAAAAATAGTTTCTCTAATAAATAAAAGTCATAAAAATCAAACAAGCACTCAGTCAAAAAATAGGCAGAAGATATTAAGTGAATAGGAATAATCAGTTAAAAAGGCTAAGCAAGGTGACTCATGCCTGTAATCTCAGCGCTTTGAGAGGCTGAGGTGGGCAGATCGTTTGAGCTCTGATGTTCAAGACCAGCCTGAGCAACATGACAAAACCCCATCTTTACAAAAATTAGTCAAGTGTGCTAGCATGCATCTGTAGTCCCGGCTACTTGGTAGGCTGAGGTGAGAAGATTACCTGAGCCCAGGATGTCAAGGCTGCAGTGAGCCGTGTTGATGCCACTGCACTCCAGCCTGGGTGACAGACAAGACCCTGTCTCCAAAAAAAAAAAAAGAAAAGAAAAAAAGCTCTTAAACACATATTTCATGTGTTTAAGAGCTTTTTTTCTTTTCTTTTTTTGTAGCTTACCCTCATTCATGATAATAAAAAGTAAAATTTTCAAATTGGCAAAATAAGAACTTTATAACATCCTATACTATATAGAGAGTAAGAAGAAAAAAGCAGTTTTATACACTGCTAGTAGGACTGTTAATTGATGGACCTTTTGGCTGGGCATGTTGACTCACACCTGTAATCCCAGCACTTTGGAGGCAGGTGGATCATCTGAGGTCAAGAGTTCAAGACCAGCTTGGCCAACATGGTGAAACCTCGTCTCTACTAAAAATACAAAAATTAGCCGGGCATGATGGTGGGCACCTGTAATCCTAGCTACTCGAGAGGCTGAGACAGGAGAACTGCTTGAACCCAGGAGGTGGAGACTGCAGTGAGCCAAGATCATACCACGGCACCCCTGCCTGGGCAATAAGAGCAAAACTCTGTCTCAAAAAAAAAAATGATGGACCTTCTATGAAGGACAACTTGGAGATCCATGTCTGTATAGGTGTACATGTATGATTAAAATTCACAGACCTTTTGACAGCAGTTCTATATCTGGGAATTTATCTTATAGATATGCTTGTTCACATGTACATATGTAGCTATACATACATTTATTCATTGCAGAAGTGTTTCTAATAGAAAAAGATTAGAATAACTTAAATATTTATCATTGACGTGGGGGGTATCCTGAAATAAATTATGGCTTATCCATGTAATTGAACATTATACAGTTGTAAAGTGTCTTTATGGATAGATTAATCCCAGAGACCAATTGTTAATGTAAAAAAGCAAGGTGCCAAATGGTATGCATGGAATGTTATTTTTTTAAAAAAGAAAAATGAATATATATTTCATGTATATAAGATACATACATATATATACACACATTTACATATGTGTGTATATACATAAAATACCCCTGAAAGGAAGAACATAAAGAGCTATGGCCGGGTGCTGTGGCTCATGCCTGTAATACCAACACTTTGGGAGGCCAAGGCTGGCAGATCACAAGGTCAAGGGTTCCAGACCAGTCTGGCCAATATTGTGAAACCCAGTCTCTACTAAAAATACAAAAATTAGCCAGGCATGGTGGCACGTGCCTATAGTCCCAGCTACTCAGGAGGCTGAGGCAGAAGAATCGCTTGAACCTGGGAGGCAGAGGTTGGAGTAAGCTGAGATCACGCCACTGACTCCAGCCTGGGCAACAGAGCAAGACTCTGTCTCGAAAAAAAAAAAAAAAGGAATTTTACTAGTTACTTCCAGGGATGAAACTGGGTGGCTTGAGGGACAAGGATAGAGAGCATTCTTTTCAGTGTATATCATTTTAAATTTTTAACTACATGAACATATTATTTATTTTTAAATAAAAGTTTAACAAAAAAATAATAGGCTTGACTCAAAACATTAAGAGGCAATTCTAGGCCGAGCATGATGGCTTACACCTGTAATCCCAGCACTTTGGGAGGCCAAGGTGGGCAGATCACAGGGTCAAAAGATCGAGACCATCCTGGCCAACGTGGTGAAACTCCACCTCTACTAAAAATACAAAAATTAGTTGGGCGTGGTGGCGTGTGCCTGTAGACCCAGCTACTCGGGAGGCTGAGGCAGGAGAATTGCTTGAACCCAGAAGGCAGAGGTTGTAGTGAGCCAATATCACGCCACTGCACTCCAGTCTGGGTGACAGAGTCAGACTCCGTCTCAAAAAAAAAAAGAGGCAGAGTCACTGAAGAGGGAAAGGGAGTGATTAGACAAAGCCGTCCAAGCCTCAGCAGCTTTGTATTTCTCCAGCCCGGCGCAGACCCCGAGACCCCGAGGCACTCCCTCCATCTTTGGAACACGCCAGTAATTGATTGATAACAGGAAGCTATGAGGGACCCTGTGAGCAGCCAGTATAGCTCCTTTCTTTTCTGGAGGATGCCCATCCCAGAACTGGATCTGTCGGAGCTGGAAGGCCTGGGTCTGTCAGATACATCCACGTACAAGATCAAGGACAGCAGTGTTGACAAAATGATCGGGCAAGCAACTGGGGCAGAGCAGGAGAAGAACCCTGAAGGTGATGCCCTCCTTGAGTATAGCACCTTCAACTTCTGGAGAGCTCCCATTGCCAGCATCCACTCCTTCGAATTGGACTTGCTCTGAGGCCAAGACTTCTCTCTCCCACCACCTTGCCCTCATTATCTTCCCTCTCAAGCCCCTTCCTTTCCCATTTTAATCTTGTTCTCTATTGTGTTGGTGGTGCTGATGAATCTGCCAGAGTTGAGTTGTATGTATGTATGTATTTATCTACCTACTCCATTTCTCTCAAAAGCCCTCAAGTCATAAAGTAAATGGTTCAAGCAATGGAGTACTGGGTCACAGGGATTCCTACTTTTCCCCCCAAATATTAACTTCATAATCTAGGCCCAATTGTGGATACCTGAGAGTAGTATAGTAGTGCAAAATGGAAGACTGATTTTTTACTCCATTTTAATCAGCTTCAGAGATTGCTTAAACCTTGCTAATTTCCTGCTCCAGGCCAGTAAACACAAGTATTTCTTTAAGGAGTGATGAAAACCTCGGAAGTTTTAATTTGAGATTATCTGCTATGAAACAGTATTTCTAAAAGGCTAAGGTGATAAGTCTCTTGCTTTTTTGATCCTGCTTTCTTGTAATATTTTTTCTCAGAG
>CAUYLG010021902.1:0-53131 GCA_963573385.1 Cacajao melanocephalus
TGTGGCTCCTCCGCTGGGAATCTCCTAGTCTGTGGGCAACAAAAATTCGTCTGAAAGTGCGGCGTCCACTCGCTCTCTGCGCTTTCACTGGGAGCTACAATCCTGAGCTGTTGTTAATCGGCCATCTTGGATCTCTCTCGAGATACGTAAGGTTTTTACTCATTTCCACATGTCAACGAAGCAACAACTCAGCAGTTCATTTCAATTCCTACTTAATGGAAATCAACCATCAATATCATTCAAATATCTACTTTCCACTTACGTTCTGCTAAACTGAGCTGAGTGTCTCAACAATATCATCATAGAGATAAAGCATAATCCATGCTGAGGAAAATACACTTTCCCTGCATATAACACACACACACACAGATTGAGAAATTCTTTCTAGAACTTAAAAAATTTCATGATAATCATCCCTCAGCTGATAACACTGACATGTTATCAGTGGTGTTCCTGAGGATTCAGAAACTGCTTCGAATTCCTTAATCCATTGCTTTTTACATTTGGATGCAGATTTACCTCCAGCTGGCTCCATTCTTTGGTGAAACATTACTTCTTCAAAGAGGCCTTCCTCATCCACTCTGTAGAAATAGCGTCTGCCCACCTCATATATGCCACCCTCTAGAAGCTTCACACCCTGCTTTATTTTTCTTCGTAGCCGTTATCACCAGCCATCATTATCACATATATCCTTTATTGTTCCTTGTCTATCATCTTGGCCAGAATGGAAAGTTCCATGAGGCAGAGCCATGTGTGTCTTGTTTACCACTGTATGCCCAGTCCTGGATCACTGGACACAAAATGAGTTTTTATTGACTGAAATCAAAGGTGAGGAGAAGGGGAGAGAGGGGGAGAGTGAAAGAAGGAGAGGGAGGGAGGATGAATAAATTTTAAATTCTGAAGTTTGCACTACCAAGGTACAACAAGAAGATGATCTATAAGCCTTGCCTCATTGAACCTTCATAGCAACACCGGTTAGTCAGTATTATTACCCTAGTTTTATAGATAAAAAAACTATTGGCAAAACATTTAATTTTCCCGGGATTTTAATGTAAGAAATCACAACTTCTGAAGGTAGGCTGTTTTTGGTCTAATTTTTAAAAAGTTAATACCATCTGTAAAATTTCTCTGTTCAAAGCTTTTTTTTTAATACTGCTGGAAAAGTACCCATTGCTCAGTTCAAAGAAACATCCAGGGAAGGCACTGAAAGAGGAGGAGGAGAGGTCCTTGAGCGGTCCCACCAGAAAGGGGAGAGTGGCTTCTAGCAACCAAGCCCCGGCTTGTCCACGCACACTCACCTGGTTTGCAGGTTTCCTCCAAAGCACACTGACTGCTCCACATCCCAGGGTGGTTTTCCTTAATGCTTTCAGCCTGTGGCCACCTCTCCAGCTCACCAAAACTTTGGCAAGTCCAGAGGCAGTGAGGGAGCTGACTGCTGTGATGGGTGTCTGCAGCCACCCAGCCCAGTGACTCAAGTGCCCAGGCACCTCACACCATGAGCTCCCTGGATATGCAGCCTGATTCATTAGGCCCCGAGAATGCCTGGGCTTTGGCCCCAACTAATAAAGCATTCACTCACAGACCAGAGGCAATTAGGCAGGTAACAAACAAGAAGTAAAAAGGAAAGTCAACACAGAGTGAGCAAACAGCGCGTGCTCTTCACCCTTGATCACTCTGAGTGGGCCAAGTGTGGCCCGGCATGAGACACACATGCAGGGAGGTTGAGCAGGGAGATCGGGCAGGTGGCACCAGCTCCCGGCACTAAGTCTGCAGAGAGCACCTCTCCTGCCAGGCAGTCTGCCCAGAAGCCCTACCTTCCTGTCTAACCCACAGCTGCTCTAATACTCAACGATGATACTACCGAGAAACACATACACTCAGCCACCTCTCTAGGGAACACTCCGAGAAGCTCTCACTCGTGTGACATATTTAATGAACACGTATCTTGTGCCAGAAGCCTATAAAAGATGTTAAAACCATCTTACATGTTTTGTCTGAAGAAGTAACTTGCTGTGGCTACATTCAATCTCTACTGTCCACCACTCCAAGGACAATTAATCTGGGTTTTCAGACACAAAGTTCCTAGCTTCTACCGCAGAAATAACTGAAAGAGATTATAAGTATGATCTTTTTCCATAAACATTTTTTATTTTAAGAAGTGGAACTATTTTGAAACACTCAGCCCTGGCACTGGCAGTAGTACCAAATGCTGATTTGAAGAGTAAAGAGAACAAGTTTTGGGGAAAACAAGCACTTCATCCCATTTTGGAGCTTAAATGGGCCTCAGTGTGAGGCTAACACACGGGGCTTGCTCATCTACCTCACATCCCCAGTGGCTGACAGGGATGCTGTCTGCAGGACCTCAGGCCAGCTGAGGTTTTTTTTAGCATCTGTAACCTTCAAGAATGTAAAATAGAACTAACTGATGAGTTTCTTCTTGCCTGTCCTCCTGACTGTCCAGCACTGCCTTTTCTGGACAAAAGAAGGAGACATATATGACAGTGTGTGGTCCAACCAGGCCATCAAGGAAAATACCATGCAATTAAGTTTCTTGACCAAAAATTTCTCCGCTAGTGGATCTCTCTAAAAGGGCAGTGTACTAGTCAAGATTTTTCTGGGAAATAGAACCCATAGGAAATGTACGTATATATATAAAGTAGACACACTTACATACTTTATATAAAGTATACTGACATATATAATATGTATATATGCGTGCATGTATACACACACTACACAGATTGAAGAAACTGGTTTACACAATTATAAAGGCTGGCAAGTCAAAGATCTGCAGGGTAGACTGGCAGGCTGAAAGATCCAGGAAAGAATCAATACTGCAGTTCAAGTGGAAGACTATCAGGCTGGATGCTCAGGAAGGAGCCAATGTTGCAGTCTTAGCACTGTCTTTGCAAAATTCCTTCAGACTGATTGGATGAGGTACCCCCATGTAATGGAAGGCAACCTGCTTTACTCAAAGTCTACCAACTTAAATGCAATCTCATCCAAAAACACCCCCACAGAAATATTCGGAATAATGTTTGACCACATATGAAGGGACATTGGTCCAGCTGAGTTGATACATAAAATTAACCATCAAAGGGAGCTAATGCACCCTACTTTCCCTTTGTCATTTTTTTGTGCTTCCAAATATACTAGATGTTTGTTAAACAACATGTCTCTTAGCAAACACAGGTGTCACAGCAAGTCAGACACTGTAAACCTTCTATGGCAATTTGCAAATTCATCCCCTTTAAAAGGAAATCACATGGATCTCAAGTTTAAGAATTTGCTGTTTAAATATGCCATTTTTTTTTTTTTTGAGAAAGCAATTAGAAAACTTTTGAAAACAGAAAAGTGTTTTAAGATAGTAAATGCTTTCCAACATACTTCCTTTTCAGCAAGTTGATTCTGGGAAAACAAATAAAAAGATAATTCAGGGAATACCCTATACATTTAGCCAGCAAAAGCTTAAATGCTGGAGCCAGGAAACCTAATACAGAATACTCAATGAAATTAGTGGCCTTTCCTTTAATATTTTGTTTTTATTTTCAGAAAATATTAGTATTAAAAGGCCATCTACTGTTTTTCCTAGAATTTAACTCAAATTAATGCTAATTTTTTAAATCTCTAAAAATAAAAATAAATTGAAGGGATTTGAGTTCATAAGAGAGCTAAAGGCATCCCCCACCCCCGACATCTATGAGATGAAAAGCACATTAACTGTGGACATCATGATGAATGATGCTTCCTGTATGGGATCTAGCTCTGATCCATTTAATTTGCCCAAGACATCTGCCTTCATAAAAAAGACAAGGCTGGTACTCACTCTACAAAGAGCTGTGGGGAACACATTAAAGTCATCTTCATTATAAATAGCTACATCCATGGTACGTTGGCCTTTTAATTCCGTTGTTATAAACCAGGATCCAAATTCCCATTTGTAAAACAGCTTTGATGTGCGGCTGGTGAAGACTGGACCAGCAAGGGTGAATATTTCCTGGGAGCCTTAGATGCTGGCAAAAGACTACCTCTCCCTAGGGCTAGTGTACCAGCAAAGAGTGCTTTAAAAGCATAAAGCATTGTTATCTGAAGATCTGAGTACTTAGAAGAAAGGGCATTAACTTCTCAGAATTCTCAAGGGGGATGACCTGGAGATTTAGTTCAGTTCCATTCTGAGATTCATTCCAATTCTGCCCCATAGAGAAGCATGTCAGATTAAATACCAGTTTTTAAAAGGTTGAATTTTTAAAAGGTTATAGGAAATCATGGACCCAGAATTTCAACTGCAAAGTAACCTCCTAGTTATCCTAATGTCCTGGGGCTCGTTCCAGATTTTACTGACTATTCAATTCACTTTCCACTTTATTTGGAATGAGTAAATACACACATTGATATCTTGTTCTAGATTTTTGATTGCTAAAATTGAAAGCAAAAAAGTAAACATCTAGCATCATTTCTTTTTCATTTTTTGTAGAGATAAGATCTTGCTCAATTGTCCAGGTTGGAGTGCAGTAACACGATTATGCTCAAGGGATCCTGGTGCCTCGGCCTCCTTAGTAGCTGGGACCACATTTCAAAAAATTTTTTGCAAAGGCAGAGTTTCATTTTGTTACCCAAGCTTGCCTTGAACTCTTAGCCTCAAGAAATCCTCCCATCTTGGCCTCTGAAAGTGCTGGGATTACAGGTATGAGACATCACATCCAGTCAGTATTTCTTTTAATAACCTCCTTTTGAGGCTATGTTAACAGGAAAAGAAACAAAACAGAATCAAACACATTTGCTGTTGGTAAGGATAAACCAATATGGGGAAGAGGATCAGGAGAAGTCAAAACTAATGTGAGTATGAATGGGACTAGGTGTGCCCTCCCCAGCAACATGGGCCTGGAAGCAGGGATGCCAGATGGAGTAACTACAGAGTCAGGAATTGGGATGAGGCACTTCCACCTTCTTCCTTGAATCATACTTTCCAACCAACTAGCCCTTCCTTTCCTCACTTTGTATAACTCCCCCTTCTCCCCCTATACTCCTCTATTCCACCCTCCCCCAATTCCCACTTAAATCAGTGGGTGCCACTGAGTTAAGTAGAACCTGGTCAGTCAGAAGCAGACATAGCAGCACTGTCACATATATCACTTCAAATGCATTAATTTAAAAAGAAAGTCCCCTAGGAGCTCTAAGAGGCATTTGGCACCATGAGCATTCTTCTCCCCAGCTGCACCTCCAAACTGTCTATGAAAGCCATAGCTCTAGCTTAAGCAAGCCCAGCTTCTTGGCACGAGGATGTCTGACATGGAAACACATCACTGTTGTTTATGGAGGCATCTACTCTAACTTTCAGCCACCGCAGTTCTGAGAGTCACTCCAAAAACAAACGAAGGAATTACAATTGGGTGCTCTGTGTGTTGACAAACATAAGGTAAATAATTAGACATCACTGCTCTGACACGTGACATTACCACCATAATTGGAACCTGTCTGAATCAGGCATTCTTGAGATGCAGAATGTTCCCCCTTTTAAAGGCCCTACAAACCTGCCTAATATCTCATGTCACCTCCACCCCACGCCTGCATTTCTAATGTGTGTCATCAAGGAATCTGCTTTGATCTCTGGAAAGTATGCTTGTTGGAACAACGTGATGAAAGGGATTATGATTTAAATACAGGCGACATGAAGCCAGAGGCAGCAGAGAACCCACTTGATTCTTCAGGGCCTCTCTTTGTTGAATCCAAGGCTTCACAGGGATGTGTAGTGTGTTCCCTCAAGCTACTCCCCTATTGCCACATCAGAACCATGCCTCTCCCAGGAGTTGCTTGCTCTGAATCATCACTGCTGTCCATTCTGGGGGACTTCAGTGAGCACATCATCCTCCAATCCTGCACTTCCTGCCCTGTAAATCATATGCATAATGGGTTCAAAAATACTCAGAAAATCTGGCTTTGGTTTTAATTTTCTTGAAATGGTGAAGATAAACAGCCCTGTCAGGGTTTTATCACCCCGATTCACCCACCTGGTGCTGAATTTCTTTCATCACAACTTGGCCCAGAGCCTGGGTCTGCCATTGAAAGGTGCCAGTGAATCCCCATTTTTTTGCCACCACAGTGCTCACCTCCACAGCAGATGTTCACTCAGTCTCTGCTCACCACTCTAGGCACGTCTGAGCAATGGAAGAACTGTGGCCTGCTTTCCTCTCTGGACAGTGACTGGGCTCCCATCTCACTCTGGATACTTTCTACACAATGGCCTTGGTTTTGGCATCTGGGCCTTGACCCAGAATAACTCCATGTCTTCTACACATGTGAATTATTCAAATAGTTAAAGTCATAGCATGCCCTGCCTAGCAAATCTTGCCCAAGTTCCCCTACCTGCTTATTAAGTCCTGGATTTCAGCCAGCTCAGTCTACAGAATATAGTATGTAGTACCGAATACAGAATGAATTCAAAAGTGGGTCTGATCATCATAAAAAGCACACAGACTATAATATCACTTACAAATGTATTAATTCAGCCTATGCTAAATGTGTGGGATTTTCTTGGGTTGGGGATGGATAGTGGTCTTACAGAAGCTAAGCAACAGAAGATGTCTACTGATTTTTTTTTTTTACTTTTTATGTTGAAATATAAATACACACGAAATTATAAAGGTAGTATGGTGAGATCTCAGGTGCTCTTCACCAGTTTCCCCCAGTGATTGTATCTTATCTAGCTATATTACTATACCAAGACCAAGCATTTCACTTTGGTAAAATGTGCATAGATAGTTCCCTATCATTTTATCATGTGCAGATTCATGTAACTACCACCTTATTCAAGATAATTTAAAAAAAAAAACTATTCCTTCACCACAAAGATCCCTCTCATGTTACTCCCTCATAATCACATGCATTCCCTTATCCTGCTATCACTAACCCTTGGCAGCTCCTGTTTTTCATCTCTATAATACTGTTGCTCTAAGAATGTCCTATAAATAGAATCATACAACATGTGACCTTTGAGGATGGACTTTTTACAGTCAGCATAACGCTTGGAGATCCATCCAAGTTGTGTGTGCCAATAATTTATTCCTTTTCATTGCTGAGTTGTATTCCATGGTATGGATGTACTGCTGTTTGTTTATTAACCCACTGAGGGAAAATTGGTCCATTCCATTAAAGCAGTCAAATTTATATGTATAGAGTCCTTTTATTAACCATTTGATCCTGCAGAACCTGTAGGAATGTACCCTATCCCCAATTATCCCTTGACATTAATGATTTGTGTCTTTGTGACTCCTGCTACAGGTCTATCCATTTTATTAATCTTTTCAAACAACCAACTTAGTTTGATTTTCTCTATCATCATCATTTTCAATGTCAGTGATTTCTGTTCTTATCTTAATTACTCCTTTCTGCTTAGTTTGGGTTTGTTTCGCTCTCCTTTTTCAAGTTTCTGGAGGTGGGAATTTATTCATTTGAGATTTATTTTCTATTATATACATTTAGTTCTGTAAATTTTCCCCTCAGCACTGCTTTTGCTGCAACCCACAAGTTTTGATACATTGCATTTTCATTCAATTCTGTATTTTTCCCCTCTGGAGACTTCCTCTTTGACCAATGGATTATTTAGAAGGGTGTTGTTTTGTTTCTAAATGATTGGAGACTTTCCTGTTATCTTTCTGGTATTGATTCATAGTTTGATTCTCTTGTGGTTGAAGAACACATTCTGTATGAGTTATTTTAAATTTGCTGAGGTTTCTTTTTACAGCCCAGTATATGGTCTATCTTGGTATATATTCCATGGGCACTTTAAAAGAATGTGTGACTCTGCTATTGAGTGAAGTGTTCTGTAAATGGTGATTAGATCCTGGTTAATGGTATTACTGACTTACACTATACCCTTACTGATTTTCTTTCTAATTATTCTACCAACTGTTTAGAGTGTTAAAGTCTCATGCTATAACTATGGATTTCTTATTTCTCCCTGCAGTTCTATCAGTATCTGCTTCACATATTTTGCAGCTCTGTTGTTTGGTGCACATACACTTAGGATTGCTGTACTTTTTAAGTGGCCAGAACTTTCCATCATTACATAATGTCCTTCTCTGTTTCTGGTAATTATCTCTGCCTTATTTCAAATGAGCAGGTGCGAAGGACCTCACTGTCTACTTGGCTTTCTCTGACACCCACCCAGCAAGGAGGAGGAAGGGTATCCATTATCACCAGATGGAAGTAGAAGTCCACATTCCTCATGTGATCTCTACTGGCTCCTGGGCAAGGGGGGTGCCCTTACCAACAGACATGAATGAAAGTTCCAGCTCCCCATTTAAGAAAAGCATAGAGAACTGTCAGGGAGGGACCAAACACTGTAGTAGAAAATCCCAGAATAACAGTTGGACATGATGGTGACAAATAAGAATGCCAAGAAAGCTGGGTAACTTGGGGTATGTGACAAACAGCAAGGGAGTGACGGGATGTCTGCAAAGACCTCATGGGCCTTTCACCCTGACTTAAAAATACAATGATCAGGGAGTCAGGGAGTTTGCGTCCTGTCTGGAGTGAAGACAGGCCATACTGACTACCTGGAAGCTACACCTGCTAAGCCTGATGCAACAGACAAGCAATCCAAGTGAGAGCTTTGGCTTTAAAACGAAAGGAAAGTGAGAGCCTGTACTTAGGGAAACCAAGATCACATCAGATTCAGTCAGGTTAGGACGTCTGAATCAAGCTCTACTGATTCTATAAGTTTATTTTTCCTCTACCTTTGTTTTTCTTTCCTTTTTGTTATTTCTAGGAAAGTTTTCTTTTGAAAAATTACAGCATTTCAGCTGAACTAGGAGAAAAAAGAAATATTCTTTGGGCATTTGTATTACACCCAGGAATGCTAGCAGAATTAGTGTGTCCAGACTGGCTGGATGTGATGCAGCCACTGCCTGTCACCCCTTGGGAAGCCTTCAGGCAGCAAAAAAGGAGACAGGAGTGTGGGAACAAGCCCTTCCCTACTCTCCTCCCTCCTTTGATCCTAACCAGATGCTGTTCAGGCCCACTCTGCCTCGGTGGGGAGTCTCTGTGCTCAGGGCAGCTTCTCTGGCAGGTGGCTGTAGCAGCAAGGAACGGGCACGTGCACATGTGCAGAGCCAGCACAGAGCTCAGATGCAGAAAACACACAGAGGGGAGCTATGCGCAGAGCAGAAGGAGCACAGCAATGTGACCCCTGTCCACAGCCAAATGTAAGATGCCTAAATGGGCACAGCGGGTGCTGACTTCTTAAATCCATTTTTGTTAATGACAGGAAGTCACCAAGACTTATTTCTAAAATTACACAAATACACAGAGCAATGGTTTAAAATCAAAGTGTCACAAAGTTCATAAATACTAAGAGACTGTTAAATTGAGATGAAATAGTATTTGTATAGGCCCAGACAGTTACCTTGGCCCCATCCATGGGAAGCAGGGATGAATTTTCTAAACAAATTATTTGTACAATTTGTATAATATAATCAAAGGTTGGTAAACCACAGCCCATAGGTGAAATCTGATTCATAACTTGTTTTTGTGCAGCTAGCCAGCTAAGAATGGGTTTTTACAGATAAACATTTATAGTCCATTTGATAACAGAAAACATTAACTTTGGATCCCAATTAAGTGAAATGTTATTTTCTCCCACCAAAATTTCATTCATATGAAACTATAATTGAGTATATAATTATAACGCAGGTAAACCTGAGTTATAAACACATGGTACTCAATTTTTACTTTTATGGTTTGAATTCAGTCAATTAAAAAAACGGCAAATTTTCTTTCTCTCTTATCATAGAAGTAGCTACTTAATAATCTCAGTTTTGGCTCTTGGACCAAAATGCCTGAAATATTCATTTTTTTGCCCTCTGTGGGAAAAGTTTGCCAACCTCCAGCATAAATTAATAATATAAACTGGCAAAAAAGTTTATTATTACTTAATACAATTACTGAGTAGTATTAAATCCTGTTAAAACTATCACACAAAATATGTATTTTAATATTTTAAGTAATTTAAGTAATTCTTTATTGTTCATTAAAGCTCAACTAAGCCAGCACCACTCAATGTGCCTACATGGTAATGCTATAATATAAAAATTGCAGGCACATTTATTTTAAACCATACTCTAAGTCAGACTTTCTGCTGTTGGATGGGTCTTCCTCTCCAAAGTGCTTCTGGCTTCAGGCAAATCAAATAACACTGGACCTGATTAAAGGATCCTACCGAATGCTTTGCTCAGTGGCCCAGCTTTTTACTGTTGATGACCTTCCAGTCTTTAGACCTGAGCTTTACCCTTTACTTCTCGCATAAGAAACTAGGAAGCGACTGTTAGGGGGAGGGCTAGGAACCAGGGAAAGGGATGGAGGCTTGGCCCAGCCCGAGGGATACCAGCATGGGCTTGCAGCTCGGGGGGCAGACAGGGCGGAGAACCCCAGTCTAAGGACTCATTCTGGGCCTTTCAATCTGGCATGACACTGTCAGTCTAGAGCATGCTATCTTCACTCTTAAGGAGAGAAAACTACACATATCACCCAAGCAGCTGACCAAGCCACTGAGCCTCGCCTATCAGCTCACAGCCCAATGCCTCAGGCAGCACTGTTTTGGTAGTGCTACTTTTTTTTGTTGTTTTGGTTCATAACAGCAATATTTTTTCATCTGAAAAAGTGTGTTTGCTGAGATAGGGGTGGCATGGAGTTTGAAGGCACAAATGGGACAAGTTAGTAAAACAAGAAACAGAAGGAGAAGAAAAACATTATAAAGACATCAAAGTGGCCCAGACTGGCCCAGTAGGGCCTCTGTGCTTCCTCCTGCCCCCATGGTGGGGTAAACTTAGGCAGATGTTCCCGAGTGTTTTGAATGGCCTTCTAAGCACAGCAAATTTATAGAGTCAAGTAAAAGCTAGACCTGGAGTTTGCAAGTTAGCACCAGGGAAACAAGCCTCTCTTTTGCTGGAGTGTCTCTCCAGAGCCACCTGGTTCAGAAGGGCTTTGTAAAACAGGGGAAAGGTAAGCCAAGCAGAACAGACTCAGTCCTCTACATCTATTGAATGTACTGATCAACAATAATAACTGAAGGCAATTACAGAGGCAGATGCTGGACTTAATGAGCTACCCCTATAAAATCCCACCTCCTGGGAGGACTGCTTGAGCCCAGGAGGTGGAGGTTGCAGTGAGCTGAGATCGTGACACTGCACTCCAGCCTGGGTGATAGAGCACAACTCTGCCTCAAAATAAAATAAAGTTCCACCTCTGCCAGTCAGCCTTCTTGGGGACCAGTTCCTCCCAGGACCAGCTGCAGGAATAGCCCTTGCTCCTCATCAGCCCATCCTCTCAGTCCCCACCACAGCTGGCCATGAGACAAACAACAGCACAGCGTTACCCAGGGGCACGCAAGGAGACCACGCCCTTGACTTAGCTGTGGTTCTGTGTCCCCCAAACCACACAGGAGCAGCAGGGCTGTGATCAGTTTTTCAGACACCCGAAGGACTTTCACTGCAATAGGAATTAGGGTTGGCTGCATGTCCCACATTCAGGGCCAAGAGGAGGAAGTTAGGATGGTGTGGACTCTGGGAAGGAAGGGATTTTTTTGGGTCAGAACTGTCCACAAACTGGATGGGTCATCACCAATCTAAGGGCAGTAAGCTTCTTATCATTGGAGGCAGGAGGTCCGCTTGTGCAGGAAGGAAGGAGTCACGGATGGGAAGTGAGTCCTGATGGCCTTTACACTGCCCTGCAATCCTGGCACACTCTGATTCTTAACTCTAATGTGGAAGATATTTCTCAACAACATCCAGGCATTTTAGACATCACATTCCATGATTCTGTTTTCTCCTTCCCTATTCCTGTCCTCAAACAATTACAGATACATCTCTCCTCTAGGGGCCTCTTTCATCAGGTTTTCTCACCTCCCAATGTGTCAGCCGGCCTTGGAGGTCAGAGCAGGCTGTTCCATGGCTTCTTCCATAACTAAGACATAAGTCATCTTCCCAGAAGGCCTCCAGATTACACAGTCTACCCACCTGCCCAGTTATCAAAGTCATTGTTCCTTACAAAGATCATCTGGAAACCATTAAAAAGGTCCTCAGACCTTCTCAAGAGCAGCTGGGCACATAGCAGAAGCCGGCCCCTCTGAGTCCATTCCATGCTACCTCCAGCACCACAACTAACCATCCACCTTGAGAACAAGCACTTCTGGAGAAGGGCTGCTTCAGCAGCATGCCCTTAAAGAGCACGTGCTCAGGATACAGAGGAGGAAGGCCTCCAGGACCTGGCCAGCACCACCTTCACCATCCCAGCCCTGTCCCCTCTACCCATGTCAGTAGTAGGACAGACACTGCCAGAGCCCTCACTACGAGTTGCGATGAATCCAAGTGAGTCACATATACTCATCTATTTAACCCTACAACAAACTACTGGGGGATACTTTCATCATCCCTGGTTTGTAGATAAGGAAATTGTGCCTCTAAGAACTTTGAGTTCCCAGCACTAACATCTGGTTGCCTATCTTCTATAAATAGCCCCACTCAAGTTTTAAGGTCCTCCAGATGTTGAAGCCCCACCACATCTGTGGCCTCGAGGAAACACAATACTGTGCAGAGGGCAAAGCAGCTCAGCTTCACCTGGGATCCTTATAAAGCCCCTCCCTCTGTGGGAAGCCCAGGCAGGCAGGTCACCCAACAGGGCATCACATGGGGGACACCTAGTCACACAAACATGTAGAGACCACATTACAAAGGGCCTTGAACGAGACACTGTATTTCCTCTCATCTAACAATGGTGTCTTGCGTTTAAATGTTTTAACAGAACATTTTTCAAGGGAACTCTCCATGCAATCCCAAAATATCAACCAGGTAAAACTGGAAGTTCTGTGGTTGAGGATAGAGGGTGATTTCTCTGCTTCCAGGTGTGGGTGGGACCCTGTGGGTCTCAGAGGGACCCCAGGATTTGTGGAAGAACACATGGTAACCACTGGTTCTTCACACAAAGAGGGTTGGAAAGGATCTGAGATGACTCCCAAGGGTTCTTGGAAGAGTTTTGGTTTCCATTCTCCTGCCAAGAGTAGAGTATGCAGGAGACTCAGAAACATTTCTGATGGGGAAGGAAACCAGAGGCGCCCTCTGCCAGGCTGAGCACATGTACCAGTAGTCACAGCAGCTCTTCCTATGGGCATGACATCCCAAAGATGCCTCCACTGGTCCCCTGCCCCCCCAGGAGCCACAGAAGCCACTGTGGATGTCCCTTTTCTTCCTTCTCTCTTCCAGGGAGGGTAAGACTGGAGGGAAGTGGCCAGGGAAGAGGAGCGTGAGGGCCCTGGAGTTTCCTAAACACACAGACCAAGACAAAAGACTCTGGATGGTGGCAATCACTGCCCTGTGTGCCCTGAACACCCAATGAGAAAGAGATACTCCATACTTTAGTGTACTCCAAGTCTAGAAATCAGAGGGCCTTGCTGATGTTCCAAATTAGTTATGGAGAATAAACATTAAGAGGCACAACTTGAGACCTGGGAGGAACTTAGGGTTTTCCTCCAATGGCAGCATAAAAGCCATGTCACAGGGACAATTTCTCCAGAGGCAGCTGTGCAGAGAACAGAAGCTGGCCAGCAGCGAGGCTGAGGGCAGGCATGAGAGCAGAGGGAAAGAAATGGAAATGAGAGATATTTCAACAAGAAAGCACAAGACTTGGCAAAAGGATAAAGGGAATGCAGAGGTGCTGGGCAGGGCAGAGGAGAACGTGACATGCACAGGAATAGCCCAGGGAGGAGCCAGCCCACCTGTGGGCAAACTGCTCTGGTGTCAGGCATCCCACCTCCGAGAGGACTGCAGGCTGTAGACAGCTGAAGATGTGGGACAGGAGCTGAAGGAAGAGCCAGTCCCAGAGAGCTCCACTTTGGAGACAGGTTTCCAGACTTATTCAGTCTATGAGCTGTTCCTGTAAGTTCTGCTGTATGCACAGGGCATTAAAGCAACCTTTGGTGGTATGAAACAGACTCCTTTGAAATCAGGGAGTCTATGTAATCTTAGGTGCCGCAAATGCGTCCTAGAGGCATTTTGTCACTCTGAATGAGCCCAGCTGAGCTTTTCTGTGATTTAGGAAGGGAGGCGAGATGGCTCCAGTAGGCAGAACATAGAGGGGAAGCCCAGGACAGGGGAAAGGTCTCAACCACCAGAGTGGTTTGGACAGAAATGGCTGTGACTGTGAACGCTGAAATGAGAACAGTTGAAACAAAAGGCAAAGCGACAAACTGTGAAGCCAAGGTTACCAAAGAGAAAAGAAGAGCATCCCTCGGGAGGGAGCTAGGGCAAATTGCAGGCACTGGGCCATGGGCATGTAGCAGGACCAGTGATGCACAGATGGAGTCAGTGGCTGCTTGCATCCTTCACAGTTGGGTCTTCCTTCTGTCCATGATGCAGAAAGCACTCTGTCTGGGTTACATCCACTGCTCAATCACTGTCCAGCCACAAAACCACCAGCAAGTCACCAGAGCACTCCAGACCTCCATTTCCCTATGTGTAAAATGAAAAGGTTAGACCAGGAGGCCTCTAAGGCACCTTCTGGCACTAACATCCTGTGTCCAGCCAGGCCAGCCATTGGACACTGAACTAATTCAACCATGGTCACAGAGGCAAGACCCTTGGGGACCAGTGGAAATAGGCCAAGGAAAAGTCTCTTTCCAGCCCAACATCTCCAGTCATGTCAGTCACACAGTCACTCACCGCAGGGGCCTCAGGGAGAACAAGACTGAATAAAAGCCCCAGCTACTAAGAAGCAACCCAGGATGAATGCAAGACTCTTGTGTTCAGAAACAGCAGTTCTGACCAGGGCTGAAAAACACACAGTATATTATAAGAACACTATGAATACCCTCCCTCGACCAGCAATTCTACTCCTACCCTAGAGAAATTCACATGGATGCATAAGGAAATAAAACAAGAATTGCACGCTGGCATTGTCTGAAATTCAAAAAAACTGGGTATTACCTAAATGTAGACCAACCAGAGAACTAATAAATTATTGCGATATATCCATACAATAGACTACTACCCAACAGTGAAAATGAACAGGCAAAGGTCATGATGCCAGCATGGATGGATCTCATGTCATTACAGTCACTCATTCTCTCAACAAGCACTCACAAACACAAGTCCTCTGGGCCAAGGTGTTGTTCTAGGCAGCAGTGACACTCAACTGAATGGATGATGCCCCTGCCCTAGTGGGGGTAGAGAGAAAAGAAACCACCATCAAGTAACACACATAGCATGGCAGACTACGTTGAGCCCTACAGAGAAGCATCAAGCAAGGAGAAGCCAGGTGGGGAGAAGGTGCTAGTAATAGTTTAAGAGGTTGTCAGGAAAGGCCAAATCACGTATTGGTCATGCTTCTTATTTTAAGATGAGTGGTGGGTACACAAGGATTCACTTTGTTACTCTTTATACCATTTTCAAAGTCTGATACATTTCAAAATAATTTTCACGACAAACATGACTAATAAGGAAAGTCATTAACAATGAGAGTATGCATAGTCTTCCACCTTGAACATAAATGTATCCCATGTTCATGAGGCTGATTCATGTGTCCCCACCCCCCACGATCAACCACCCCTACCCTGGAAGGCTGGTCTCTCTCAAGCAAGGTTTTCAACATTAAGCAATGTTCCTGGAACTCTCACAGAGCCTGTTGCTACCAAGCACAGCAGGGAACCTTGTCAGAAATCTGACTTTTGATGTTGAACAATGGGATTGTACTCCAAATTAAGTGGTTCTTCCAAGCTTCAGACCTCCTTAACCTTTTCATTTTATTTATTTATTTTTTTGAGATGGAGTCTCACTGTCACCCAGGCTGGAGTGCAGTGGTGCAATCTTGCCTCACTGCAACCTCTGCCTCCCTGGTTCAAGAGATTTTCATGCCTCAGCCTCCCAAGTAGCTGGGATTATGGGCACCCACCACCATGCCCAGCTAATTTTTGTATTTTTAGTAGAGACTGGGTTTCACCATGTTAGCCAGGCTGGTCTCAAACTCCTGACCTAAAGTGACCTGCCTGTCTTTGCCTTGCAAAGTGCTGAGATTACAGGCATGAGCCACCGCACCCAGCCCACCCTAATCTTTTTACATTTTTAAAACATATATATGAAGAAAATCCCTAGAACCCTATGCCCCTTTAGGTTTTCATATTAAAGAAAAAATCAGAGAGCAAGACGCACTTATTCAATGAAGCCTCTCTTCTGTGGAAATATGAAGTTGCTCAAGAAGGCAGTTCCCAAATCTTAATCTGGAAATTGGAAAGAGACCTGGCCCCTGCCTTGCTGTATAACACAAGCAGGCAGCTAAATGAAGAACATCAGACAAAATCACCATCACACCCTATCGGTCTGACAAGGAATTTGCACTTACACACATCTGTCCCTGAATGCTGCTACATTTCCTGAACAACCACAGGAATGCCCCATCAATAGCATATTCAAGTTAAACATACTGGTGTTCAGCTACATCTACAGAGGCAATATCCACAACCAGCATACACATCACCAACAGCTACATCTATTTATACAACTCCAAGAGAAAAAGCTGCCATCTGCCCTCCAGAGACCTTCTTTATAGCAAATGATAGTGATATCTGCTTGGAGTTAGAATCCTCTCCCAAGAGCATGAGCAGCTAGCTGCGTTGTGTGGCGTTCTGTCCAGCTAATGTCAACCCATCCCCAGGGCAGTGAGTGTGCAAGACGTGAGATGGACAGTGATTTGGCACAGACCATCAGCACAGAAGCCTGTGTGAGAATAGGTGCTGTGATGTGCACTGGTTCCATTTTCCAATAGGGTAGAGCTGTACAATGAAGGTGCTTCAGCACTCAAAACCTTCAAGGCATGATCTGATAAAACAACTATGTCCTTCTTTTAATACTGTAAGGCTAATTAATAAAGAAAGCCAGTGGCATTTTGCTGTGCATGAGGCACTGGCATTGTGTAAACACTAAGCAGATGAAATTACCCAGTATCCAGAAGGCCACAGGGGTGAACCTACTACATTATCTGATGCCAAAAGGGAAAGACACCAGCTCAGATGTATCCATGTTGTCATCTTGAAGCAAGGGAACAAGGACATTGTGAAATTTCCCTTTGGATCCCTCGGCATGGTGCCCTTTACACAGGAAAAAGAAGGTGAGCCATAGAAAGACAGGCTTTATTTCTGAGAAACACCGGGCTCTCTGAT
Organism: Cacajao melanocephalus; assembly: GCA_963573385.1. Lineage (NCBI taxonomy): Eukaryota > Metazoa > Chordata > Mammalia > Primates > Pitheciidae > Cacajao > Cacajao melanocephalus. The sequence continues at coordinate 17,201 of CAUYLG010021902.1, forward strand.
CAGCACTGCTCCCAGCAAACTGTTCCAAATGCCAAGAGCCAGGCCAACTATTTCAGATCCTGTTATACAGTATGGCAGCCTGGATGAGACAAGCCAAGAATGTCAAAAGTCCATCTAAGCACCCACATGGTGCACAGCCTCTGGCTACGCTCAAGATCTTATCTGTGGGTCTTTCCTTCTAGCTTTTGATTCTAAGACTTCTCTATCTTACCCTTGTACCACAGGCTTGTTCTCCCCCAAAGCTTAAGGACAACCATCCCCAGCTGATTATTTTATTGAATGGCCTAGCACACACCAGGCACCGTAAGAGGTGCCTGCTTGTGCAGAAAACAGAGGATCCAGGTGCAAATAAGCATGTGGTCCACTGGGAGAACACCACCTAGTCAGGTAGAAGGACAAGGGACAAATGGTTATGGATACTCTGTGAGGTGGGAAGGTCACATGCAGAGAGAACATTTACAAAGGACTCCCCAGGAGATGTGTCATGGAAAAGGTAGGACAAAGAGTAAAGTCCTGCAGTGACCTGAGACGGCAGAAGGCTCAACATACACAGAGATCAAGTGCACAGCAAATTCAAACACTTCCATGTCACTCAGCCTTATATCCACCCAAATGTATATCTGGAATAGAGGATGTTCTACCACACTGGTGGTATATCTTGTCAATTCCATTGCCACAAGCCAGGTTCACGAACCTCCCCATGGCCAGCCTACATGGTGCGGCTCAAAGGTGCTTAGGATGGCAACTTTCAGGAGAAGCCATTGCACTCCAGGGTCTCAGACCCGGAAGCTCTAAGATAACAGTGGCCCTATGTGCCCACCACCCTTGCTGCCAGCCACATGGGGAAGAAACAATATAAAACCATTTCTCCCAGCAGTGTCTTGCTACCCAGTCATACATCTGCAAAGACAAAAGGTGAAGAGAGAAGGATCAGTTTTGTTATTCGAGGAGCCCATTCAGTTAAATGACAGGGTACACTGCTACTATCTCTCATAATATGGCAGATTGGAGAACACTCACAAAGCACTTAGGGTCCTTTTTAATTAAACCCCTTCTTAAGAGAAATGATGCTTTTTTCTTATTGCATGATTAATCAGAAAATCAAATTTAGACCAGATGATTCAGATGATGATGTGACTCCGTCCCTTGGCTTTAAAGAGCACTACTGCAACAGCGTCGCCCGCAAGTTGACTTGACACAACTCCAGAGAGGGTAGTCAGAGGGGCTTCTGATGGATGAGGCCCCCAGGGCCTCTCCACTAGGCACTGGAAGAACAGCCAGCCAGCCAGTGTTCCCCTGGTCCACAGCCTCCAGAGGCAGCTTCCATGGAATATCTGCTTGTCCAAGAAGGTGGGAAAACTGACTGTGCTTCTTCATACATCCAGAAGATTAACATCTCAATTGTAATTTACAAAAGGTTCAGCCATTCTTGGTTCCAAGCACCTTTCACATGAGGACCTCGACTGATATAGAGGGAATTTGTGATCCACATGATTTCAGAAACCAAATCATAAAGTTACATATCTCCTTTATTTTCAAGCCTGATAATGTCCAGAAACCTTTGTGCTGTCTTTTGCCTACATGAGAATGAGTGATTCAAGTATCAGATATACTGTTTTATGAAATTCCTGTGAAACACAATATGTTAAGCTGATTCTATTTATTAGAAAGCTGAATTACGGGCCAGGTGCAGTGGTGCATGCCTGTAATCTCAGCACTTTGGGAGGCTGTGGTAGGTAGATCACCTGAGGTCAGGAGTTTGACCTCAGCCTGGCCAGCATGGTGAAACCCCGTCTCTACTAAAATAAATACAAAAATTAGCCAGTAGTGGTGGTGCACACTTGTAGTCCCAGCTACTTGGGAGGCTGAGGCAGAAGAATTGCTGGAATGGAGGTGGCGGAGGTTGCAGTGATTGTGCCACTGCACTCCAGCTGGGGCAACAGAGCAAGACTCAATCTCAAAAACAAGAAAGCTGAATTATGAAAAGCTAACATCTTGAGTGACTAAGCAAAGAATAACTATCCTTGAAATAAATTATATAGGATTGAACTACTTAAAATTTATCAACCATCTTTAGAAACATAATGCTGATGCAAATAAAATTTAGAAGAAAAATAAAGAATTATTTCAGGATTTTCATCCCAAACCTAACAAATACAGTGCTTTTGTGTCTATCTACTCTTAGAGGACTCCTATGCCAAGCCACTGCCAAATTCCTTATGCCGAGGGGCCTTGGCTGAGCCCTGGGTCTCCCGCTGCAGTAATCTGCAGAGCATCTCTTGGATGAGTCAGTGAGTAAACAGGAAATGCAGAGAAAAGCGAGATGAGAGCATCTCTGAAGAAGAGTAAGGGTGGCCCAGTGCCCATGCCTATATTCACAGGTGAGATCACCCCAAGATCACCCAAGTGATCATCTTTTCCTAAAACTCAGCCCAATCTTGATAAGGCTACCATATTCTCTCATGATGCTGGCATAATAGTAAACACTAAATTTTCTCATAAACTGCCTTCTCCATTAGTCACTTATTTGTGTGTGGCAGAGAGTCCTTTATTAGAGTGGTCGTGGACATTATCAACAGTTGGGAGACCCACATGAGAGGTCTGTGCAGACCGTGTGAGAAGATCATGCAGGAGGCAGAGGATCAAAGGGAATTCAGCTTGAATGGATGGGATGTGGTTGCCTAAAAAGCCCAGAAAGAAAATTAAAAGTTGCTGCCCTCATGATACCTTCCCTGATTCCCCTACAAAAGACTTCTGACGTCACAGAGTATTCCGTATCAAATTTAGCAAGTCAAGATGGCTTCGTGTTGTGATTCTTGGTATGTAACTGTATTCATTTTCTAATTCTGTATAACGAATTGCTTGGCAGCTTTTTATCATCTCACAGTTTCCATGGTACAGGAGTCTGGGCACGGCCTGTCTGGGTCTTCTGCTGCGGGTCTCATAAGGCTACAATCAAGGTGTCAGCTGTGGTCTGATCTGAGGCTTGGGGTCCTCTTCCAAGCACATGTGGTTGTGGGCAGAATTCATTTCCTTGCAGCTGTAGAACTTATGGCAACTTGCTTCTTCAAGGTCAGTAGAAGTCTTTGACTTCTAGACCTTCTTTTAAGGGATTCATCTAATTAGGCCCATTTTACTTAGAATAATCTCCCCTCTGACTGATTCAAAAATCCAAAGATTTAGGACTTTAATTACATCTGCAAAACCCTTTTACCTTTGCAATGTAATGTAACCTAATCATGGTTCCATAATATTTACGCATCCATTATACTCACAGGTCTGGCCTAAACTCAAGGGGAAGTGATTATACAGGGTATACACTAGGGGAAAGAATCTTTTGGGCCACCTTAGAATTCTGCCTACCACAGGATTTATGTCGCTTCATGTACTATATTGTAAACTCCCTCTCCTTAGGATTTTATTCTTGGCTTGATGGCACAATTTCTAATTGTTTAGTTTGGATTGTTCTCTGCTACCCTTTACTCAGACCCCAAAGTGACTGACTCATATAAAGCAATGAAGTAACACTTGGTGATGAATGAATGAACCAGTCAGCCGATCTTTATTTAGAGGCCCCCAACCACAGAAAACTCGGGGCCCACAAGCTGACAAAAAGCAATGAAATCTAAATTTAGGGAGCAAGCGATGTTTATCCAACCCTCCAGATTAAGATCTGGAAGAGCTGGAAAAAGACAGAAAGACAAGTGTGGAGCAGCAGGATGCACACATGGACGGAAACTGTGGACCACATTGGAAATGTGGGTAGATACGAGGGAAGCCAGTGAGTCAGCAAAGCAAGGGTGGGCTGCCTGCGCACACTCTCCTCATGGACACCAATCTGCCTTGCCAGCCCTGCTTTGGTTTGATCAATGAGTCCAAATCCCTGATGTTTCTGTGAGCCCTCCTGTTCCAGTCCTCAGGCTCTGGAGAAGCAGTAAGCTCACCATTGTCTCGTATGCCCTGGCTTCATCAGGTACATATGAATTCCTGAATATAAACTAACACTAGCCCTGCCAATCCTTCAAAATTCTGTAGATCACATGAGAGCTATCCCCACCCCACCACATTGTTTTTTTCTTTTTCTTTTTCTTTTTTTTTTTTTTTTTTTTTTGGGGTAGAATCTCACTCTGTCACCCAGGCTGGAATGCAGTGGTGCAATCTTGGCTCATTGCAACCTCCATCTCCTGGGTTCAAGTGATTCTCCTGCCTCAGCCTCCCCAGTAGCTGGGATTATAGGCATGCAACGCTTTGCCCGGCTAATTTTTGTATCTTTAGTAGAGACTGGGCTTCACCATGTTGGCCAGGCTGGTCTCAAACTCCTGACCTCAAGTGTTCTGCCAATGTTGACCTCCCAAAGTGCTCGGATTACAGGTATGAGCCACCACGTCCAGCTAAACACTAGCCTCTTAATGACGAAAAATAGTTCACCCTCATTTTCAATAAATTGGCTGGGGTCTATGTCATGTAACCAGATGGTCTTATTTGAAGCTGAAAGAGGACAATATGTGCTTAGTAACAACCTGGGAATCCTACAGCAATTAACACAGAGCATTCAGAAGAGGGAAAGTCAAATAGCTCTGCTTTCATCCCTTCTGCTTTTTATATTTTACTTAGAATCACAGACTCTTAGAGGTGGAAGGATCTAAGAGGTCATCCAGTGGCACCTGACCATAAGCCTAGCAGCCCTAACAGATCATCTGGCCTCTGCTACAGCATTTCCAGGGCAAAGTGACGTGTTCTGTGGTTGCAAACCTTGTTGCCACACACTTGTTTGAAATCAACTCAAGAAACATGCTGATAATGCCTAGTATTTTCCAGAAGAACCAAATCATGTCTAGTATTCCTGCCCTCACTCCTCAGCTCTGAAGCTATTGACAGTCTTCCCTAATCAGCTGTGGCGCTCTTTCCTGCTGATGCTGGATGTGGCCTCAGAATCCTCAGGAGACTGCTCCAGAAAGGCACTGCTGATCAATTTATGTTGGCAAGAGAAATAAACGAATTTTCCAACTCTGTTCTTGGATTTGTCTTCAGTCAAAAACCACTCTCTTTTAACTCCTATTTATTGCTTTTAATCTGACTTTAAGGGCAACAATTTTGCCCCCTCCTCTAAAAACAACCACTTATTTATCTAATGACATTTAACCTCTTCCCTCACTGAAGCCTTGAATACTCAAGCCCAGCCCCAAGGCCAAAGTGATCTGGAAGGAGAAAAAAGTAGAGCTGTAATTCTAGGATCAGCAGTCCCAGCAGTGTTTCAAGGAATGCTGGGGCCCAGACAGCACTGATGGCAGACACAGCTCCAGTGTGGCTGGGAGGCTAGGGAGTGCTAGCTGCCTGTTGGGATTAGCTCCGGAAACAAGTCAGGCCAAACTCCCATCCAAGTGGTTTTAGAAAGGTCCAGTTTTAAGGAGCTAGGGATAGAAGAGACAGGGCAAAGAAAGCAAAGATGACGAGATAGTAAGGTTAAAATAGTGAAAACCCTCTCTGTCACACTTGAACGTGTGTCATATAATTGCTGTCTTCCCATTTCACATCTCCTGATCATGCACACACACTTCCTGGTATAAACTTTGTGTTTACCCACAATCACTCGTAAAACACTGAACAAGATTAACACAAGAGCTCCACGGCATGGCTCTGGGGACTCCTCTCCCAGGCATTCATTCAACTGTTTTCCTCAACTATTTGTTGAATATTTATGTGACACTCAGGAGCAGCCTGGTGCAGCTGCATAAGGCTGTGATGACACTACTCCCATCTCCAAGGAATCCGCAGTCCATCTACTTCAGAGGCAAGTAATTAACTCCTCCACATATAAAACTGGCTGTACAGTATAATGGTATTTGCATGTATTTTATCTGTACAAATCATGTCATATTTAAAATCAAGATATACACCCTATTAGATATATATCGACCTACTGAACAAGCAACATTATCAAAAAGAAAGTTTAGTAATTTGGCCTTTTTTGCAGAGTACCAAAACCAAATCAGCTTGTGCTCTACTGCTTCAGTAACAAGATCTGGTAAACTAAAGCTTCAGATAAGCAAATTCTGGCTCTCTCCAATTATTAGTATAAATCAGCAGCTTTCTCACAAGTAGTGACTTCCCTTTCTCTTCAGATATTCTATCATTCATCTATCACCCCTATCAGCCCATTTTCATTAAGCTCTTAAAACATGCCTGGCATCTGGGCGTGGTAGTGGGCACCTGTAATCCCAGCTACTTGGGAGGCTGAGGCAGGAGAATCACTTGAACCCAAGAGACAGAGGTTGCAGTGAGCTGAGATTGTATCACTGCACTCTAGCCTGGGCAGCAGAGCAAGACTCTGCCTCAAGAAACAAACAAAAAACACGCCTGGCATCAAGGATCTCACAGAACAAGGATGGAACCTGACATGCAAGAAGGCTAATATGGTGCAGGGAATTAGCCTAGGGTTCCTAGTCCATAGCGTATGTTCACAAATATTTATTATCAGTGAGGTAAATGTCAAAATCAGGGTATACATAGAGGGCCAAAACACTGGGAAGCCAGGGAAGATCTCCTGGAGATTACGGTATCTGAGCTCCAATCTAAGGATGAGCAGGAAGCAAAAGATACTGTGTGAACCAGATGAAGATGGTGAGCAAGGCCTTGTAGGCAGATGCCAAGGTCTGCAGGAGAGAACATCACCCTCGCTGGGATGGCAGGGAGTGGCTGCAGTGGACTGCACAGACACACGGGGGCAGGACCAAAGTGGGCTCTACCCATGTGGAAGGCCTGGGATTTCATCCTGAGGATGAGAGGAGCCACTGAAGGAGCTGAACCAAGGACTGAGGAGAACAGATCATGGTGCAAAGTCAACCCATGCAACAAGAGGAAAATGGGCCAAAGGGAGGCAGGAGTGAAAGCAGAGAGACCCATGAGGCAGCTGGTAGAGTAGGTTAGGAAGGAGCAAATGATGATCTGAACTCAAAAACTGGGAACAGAGAGAGATAAAAGGACTTGAAAGGGAGTGAAAGGTAGAGAAGCCCTAGTTTGGTGGTTGATGATGACAAAGGATGAATGAGAGAAAGGGGTTAGGGAGGCCCTAGGGTGGCTGAATTGAATGTGATGAATGATTATGCTTTGTTGGGATGATGAACAGAGCTGTGGAGGAACTGACTAGGGTGCAAAAACATTGGTTTTGGGTTTGGGGATGGTGCAATGGAGATGGAGATACCCAGGCCACAGCTGGCTCCACAGGCCTGAGGCATTGCAGAGTAGCCTGGGCTGGAGGTCTTGTGGACATTAATGGCAGGGGCAACCACAGTGTTAGAAAAGGCGTGCCTGCCAGGAGGCTGGCCTAATCTACCAAGAGCCCTCAAGCCTCCAAAACGCAGAAACTATGAACACACCAACTGATATTCCCCCAGAAAATCTTAGCTCCCTCCTACAAAAAAAAAGAAAGTAGTTTTAATCGATGCTTGGGGCTAAGTTTAAATCTTGCTTTTGACATTTTGTTCTATCATAAACCTGGATTCACAAATAGAAACCTTCTAAAAGAAGACCATGTGTGAGATAAAGTGAGAGCCAACGAAATAACAATCATACTTCAAGGTGCATCTAGCCAGCAGCTCCTCTGGAAAAGTCTACCGAGCAAGGAGAGAAGAACAGAGTGAGGAGGCACATCGTTGGGATGAATAAGGTGGAAAAATTCCTGATGAACACAGCAGTGAGATTTGGTTGTGGAAAATTCCACATTCTCTGTGTAGGAATGGCCAAATAACTTTCTCTCTCCTTCCTTTTCATCTCAGATAAAAGGAAGAAGAGGAAAAAAAAAAAAGGAAGAAGAGAGAGACTTCTAGTAGAAACTAAAATTCTGGAGGAATCTCTCTGGCCAAGACTGAGACAGCAATGGCTCTTTAAGGTGAAGCACTCAGAGGCATGATTGTAGGACATTGCCAGGGATTTTTTTTTTTTTTTTTTTTTGGTTTGCAAAGTGGCCTGAATTTCTGGAGAAATGTGATTCCAGATAGAATGCAGGATGAACTTTAAGAAGCATCTAAACAACCTAAGAAGTAGTCAGGTTAAAATTAAATTATGATACTAATCCTGACATAATTTAATATGGCATAGTAAGTTAAACCATACAACTTTGCCCTTTCTGTAGGTGAAAGTGATCAAATATCAGCAACTTCACATGGGTTGGCCTAATGCTGCTCCAGCTGGAGATGTTTGCCAGGGCTACCCAGCTATTTCTTTAGAAAGACTGCTCTACATGAAGTATTTCTGTTACAGCTGAATGCTTGCTATATTCAACAATATTCATAATTAACTTGTACTTTAGGAAAATTACAATTTGAAAGAGGCTGGGCACAGTGGCTCATGCCTGTAAGCCTAGCACTTTGGGAAGCCAAGGCAGGAGAATCTCTTGAGGCCAGGATTTGAGACCAGCCAGAGAAACATAGTAAGACCTCATCTTTACAAAAAATAAAAAAATATTAGACGGCTATGGTGGTACATGCCTGTGGTTCCAGCTCCTTGAGAGGCCAAAGCAGAAGGATCACTTGAATCCAGGAGTTTGAGGCTGCAGTGAGCTATGATTACAACAGTGCACTCCAGCCAGGGTGATAGACTGAGACTACGTCCCTTAAAAAAAAAAAAATAGAAAAGTCTTATTCATCGTAAACTAAAGTTACCCAGAGACAAGCATTCTCTAGTCATAGGAAAAAATGCCTTGGAAGAAAGTGAGAGGGAAAACCAAAATTGACCTTAGAGCCGAAGTACTTACGTAGAGTTAGTAGCTGACGGCAAATACTGCACTTGCTGCCCAATGAGGTGAAGGGCTTAGGGTCGTGGATGCTGCTTGCCCCACCCATGGAATAGCCCAGCTTTCCTCTCTCACCTCAGAACAGAGGATGTACAAAGGACACTTTTTCCCACCAGAGGTCAGGATCTGGCCCTGGCCTTTCCTTGCTTCCTCTGGCAGGAGCTCCTAGCCCACCTGACCCATGGCGCTCCTGTACACAGCACCAGGGGCTGACAGGCCATCAGGACACCGGCCACAGTAATGATGACTCGGATCATTCAGCACTTGCAGAAGCAGCACAGCGAGGAGCCTTCAAATCACCATCCTCCAAATCTACCCAAATGACGAATGAGACGTGAACAAGAGAGTCTCCAAGCCCTGAGACTCAGGGTAGGCCAACCACACCCCACTGACCTTGGCAGATCCAACCAGGAACACCAGCAAGACTGCAGTTGGCCCTGGGGGAACCAGCTCCCTCTCGTGAGAAACACAGCACTGCAGAAAGTCAGGCGGAAAGCTGGACAAAGACACAGTATCCTATGGCCTGGCAGGCCAGGGGAGAGCCATGAACTGCCCCAATTTCAGTCCTTTTGGGGTCCTCTGTGCCTGTACAGTCTGGAATGAGGAGGACACAAGTGCAGGTCCCAGATACTCTCTGGCCCAGTATGTAGAAGGTGCAGGCCTGATGTACAGTGGCAAGGGGTGTCAAGAGGAGCCACAGATGGGACACGCAGAGTACTCCAGGGAAGCATGTATCACCGTGTACCAACAGCAGGGTGACTCGGCCTCCCATCCCCTCCCAAGCAGTACAGGCTGCAGCTTCCCTACCCCTGACCACACTCCTGGGCAGGGTGGCTGGTTTACCCTGGAGGCCACATCCCTAACAGCATGCCAAGGAGACATGAGAGAGAGGCCAGAGGGAAGTCAGACTCAGCCAGGGCCCCAAGACACCTAAAGCAGAGGTTTCCACAACTACAGGAGGACGAAAAAACAAACACCACATGAAGATTGCAAGGGCCAGCTTCTCCAGCCCTCCCCAGTCCGCACCCCACAAGCCGGGTCGGCTTGTTTTCAGTATTTCAAGAAAAACCAGAAAGCTGTATCTTTATGTCAAATCTCCCAGTTTTTAATTATTTGTAATTAAAAATCTTCAAGCCTATTACATAGGGCACACAAAACACCTGCAGGCTCCATTTAGCCCCACGGGCTGCCAGTCCCTGCATGCTGCAGTGATTTTTTTTTTTTTTTTTTTTTTTTTTGGAAAGTCCTGTTGTATCACTCAGCAAGAGGACAGACATCAATTGAGGAAGGACTCCATTCTCAACACCGGCCTCAACCCACCTGGGGCTGGAGACACCTCCAGGACTCATGTGTCATCCACATCAAAGCCGAGCTGTACAGCTACCATAATAATCCCTGAAGCCCAGACCCAAAGTAAAAAACCCTCCTGGCAAGAGGCAGGAAAGAGCTTCCTCCAAGCCAGCTGCATGGGACACAAGGCCGGTGTCATGAGGTTGCAAAGAATCAGGCTGGGCTGTTCTGTGGAAAATATAGTAGCCAAAGACCTAACCTTGATTGAGGAAGCAAGAAACTCCTCCCCTTTGCTCCTGTTTCCTCACTTTGGGACCAGTTTGGTGCCTTCCCTATAGCCTGAACCCAACCTCTGCTCTTCTTTTTGGCATTTTATAAAATGCCAAAATACAAGCTTCAGTTTTTCTGACATGAAGGATGTTTAATAATTACATGATCATTTTGTGCCACTGCCTTCTAACATCATAAAATCTCTTTCCATGCTATCTATGATATTTCCATTTCTGATATCGTCAATGCCAACAAACACCATCTGGCCACATGTCCTGATTCTCATTAAGGGATCCCCTAATATGCATGGCATTTGGGGATTATTTTTCCTATAGTGGAATATAGTCAACTCTGGCACAGTTTTTTCCAAAGGAGCCTGAAATCTGGATTTTTAAAAAATATATCAAATCTCCCAGTGTTTAAATGCTGACAACCATTAAAACATTTAAAAATATATGCGGGCAAACAAAATCTACCTGCAATCTTCATCTGAAATGAAAAGTCTGAGTTAAATGAGTTTTAAGGTCTTATCCAGCTTTTAAAATAACTGATACCAACTGAGGCGTTTTATGATTAATTGGTATTTTGCTTTAGATGAAATGACTACATTAAATTTCTCCATGTAAAGCTAGCCCGAAGAGGTGGTTTCTCTTGAGTTACAGCCAGAAAGGGCAGCTGGTCTTACTGTTTCTACTTATCTCTTTCTCTTTTCTCCTCCAAAGCATATCGCACATATGCAATTTCCAAGCTTACAAGACACATGCAATTCAGCATATAAAATACGCTATGCAGGAGACCCCATAGGGACCTGCTTCAAGACAGGGTGTATCTTGGTTTCATCGTCACAACCCTAGGGCCTGACATGGTGCACGGCCCACAGAGAAGGCTCAGGAATGTGTGCAGAAAGTTTAAGTTCCCAGGAATATACCACTCCAGGTCCTCCTTCCATAAGAATAATTGTGAGGTACAAAATTCCACAGTAGATTTAAATTAAATACTGGCTATCCCGAAAACCTTTAGATCATTAGCTACAACCATCCAAGAAAAATAAGTCAGATAAATATTATTCCTCCATGTTGTACAGTTAAGACCTCTTCCCAGCAGCCTGCACGCAGCTTTGGACTGCACTTGCCTATACTGTAACTAAACTTCTCTCTACCTCTCAGCAGACACAGCCTCAAAGAAAAGCAGCAGACTCCTGGGCCTTAAAAAATGCTGAGGGGGGCTGCGTATACAAATAAAGATAAATTAAGAGTTCTAAAAGCAGATCTGGGAAAGTCCTAGGTTCTCCACATGCTTTTGTTTCCTCTGGGGCCATAGGACCTCCATGTGGCCACACAGAGCAAATCTCCTGAGATGACTTCATGATGGGCACACTTGTTGAGGCATCAGGACAATTGGTTGGCAATATCATATTTAAAAATGCTATCTTGCCACAGCTTTTTAAAAACAGGGTCTTGCTCTGTTAATCAGGCTGGAGTGCAGTGGTGCAATCATAGCTCACTGTAACTTCAAATTCTGGGGTCAAATGATCCTCCAGCCTCAGCCTCCAAGTAGCTGAGATGACAGGAATGTGCCATTGTGTCCAGCTTAACTCAGTTTTGAGGCCCTGGCTAGTGACCAGCCAGTTCCCTTTCTCCAGCAGCAACTAAGCCCATACCCAACCTTCTCTCCCACTGGGCTCTCACACCCTGGGCCACTATACACAGGCCCTCCCCACTCCAGGGCCACCCTGAGCCTTGGGGCCAATCCTCAGCCAGCTTGCCTGTCCCTTGGAAGGCACATGCAGGTGTTTGCCACAGTATGCCTCTCCCTCCACCAAATAACTAACATCTGCGCTTCCTGAGTGGCCCTGCATGGGTGCCATGTCTTCTCCCCAAGGAACTGTGAATAAAATAACTGCAAAACTTTTCCCAGCCTCTTCTCTTGATCTGCCTCTGGCCTCACGGGTCTTCACCCAAGATAATATGGTTAAAACATGGATGGACAAATAGGCAATTCAAAGGTTGCTCTTGATTGCAAATGTCCAGTGGCTGCCAGCAGTTAGCACAACCTTAAAAAAAACCCTACATGAGAAATTGTTCAAAGTCACAAAGGAGTGACTCCATGTATGAGCTAGGGAAAAATCACAGCTTCCCTGTAGGAAAACACAAATGTCACATCCCAAGAAACATGTCATTTCTATCCCTTAGAAGTTACTTTCCTGGTATGGGCTTTGGTCAGACACATCAAAATGTGGTGATAATTGGGCCCAGTGCCCTGGTGACCAAGTCCTCTGAGACATAGGCATGCAAAGGCACCTCTGTTCTGTGAAAGCAGAATGTCTTACAGTAGCCTGAATGGAGTGCTGATCTTTCAGATAATGCGTGATGAGCCTTCTGGTCACCAGTAAAGGGACACTATTGGAAAGGAAAATATGAACACAAAGCTTTGGTGGTGACAATGAAAATATGAGGTCTTCTCATGTTTCTAGAAGAGCTGTCTGCAGCTAGGGCCTCGCCTCCCTGGCATTTTCTAGAAGGACAGGCAGAAAGCTGGACAAGGGAAGCAGCAGCCGGTGACGGGGCTCTCCCCTGGTCACAAGTGGGCATTCTGAGAACATTCAGGAATTGCCTCTAGCACCTTTCTGATTCAGGTCAGAACACTGTAAAATTAACTACTGCAAGCTTCATGGTAAATATTCACTAAGGTAGAGGATGTGGATGAAGTTCCCTGTATCAACACCATCTTTCATTGCCAGCAAGTACAAATCACACCACTGGCAACCAGGACCTGTGTTTAACCTGCACATGTACAAGGATTCCCTCAGCAGCCTGAAGACTGCTGGTGGGAGGGGTCTCACTGTTGCTCACTGGAAAGGGCTTTCTCAGCTATGCTTAATTTTCTTTCCGAACTCCCTCTAGGCAGCTGGGACTCATAACCCTCAAGCCCACGCCTTTCTCTCTGCTGCCTCCCCTGTGGAGTCTAGGAAGGCACTCCATTTGCCAGCCTCCCTTGCAGCTACAGACGGTCATGTGATCCAGTTCTAATCCATGTGAGGTCTAGGGAAGAGGTGGTGAGTTCTGACCACAGCAGACAGGCTGTCCCCCTCGACCAGGCTTGGATGTAAACACTTACACTGATGATCACAAAATAGAAACACACAAGTATGCTCCTAGATAAGGGTCAGAAAAATGGGGATAAACATGAAGATGGTTATAGCTCTCCAGAGGTGTGTCTCTGTGTCTGGGATAACTTATTTTTTGGTAAAGTTAAAATGATGTACACTTCAAACATGAACAAAATACATATTGTCAGTGTGGACCCACTATTCAGAATTAGGCAATTTTAAATATACCTCCTAACATGTGGTTCAACATATGGGCATCAATATTATACTCAGAAAATAAACTAGAGGAAGCTCTCCCACCCTTATCTCTACACCTTCCTCCTGTCTAGGTGTTAGACCAATGTGAACAGACACACAAGGATGGGAATCCAGGCCTGCACTTGTCTCTTTAGACACACAGATGGCTGCATTTGGATGCAACATGTCATAACAGGTTTGATATAAATGTTTACATTATTAAGGATAGAAATCACAAAATTCAGCAATAAAGCATCTCTACTGACTACTTGTAATGGAGAATCTATTACAAGTCCAGGAAAAGACTGAGGGTGGACAAAAAGAGCCAACTCCACAGCGCCACAAACACTGCTGCACACACACCATGGGACAGCAAAGTGAGAGGCTCAGGAACTCTCACACACATTTACCATTTATCAAAATCAACAAAGACAACACTAACTTGAAAAGACAACCTTAAAAACTTTTTTTAATGAGCCCTAAGTTCTCTCTGTTGCTTTTTATTACAGTGACGCTACAGAAGAGGGGAAAGAGGGAAGGACTGAGAGCTCTGATTGGCTGGAAAACACCACAGAACATAAGGGAGCATTCTCAGGACAAAACAAAACAGATGAGATGACTGCCAGTTTCCTTGTCTCATTCAGCTCCAAACACAGACATCTGATATGCAATCATATTTTGCATGTATGATTTTCATTCTTCTTTCACCCAACCAGAAAAGAAAGGAAGGTTTGGATGGTTTTATTTTCTCCTATAAGCGCTGAACATGTAGTTTGTGGGGTCACAGGCATAGATACAGAGGGGAAGACAGAACTCTGACCAGCCTTGACATGCCTCAGTGCGTGGGCATAGCTGCTGCCTGGTGCACTATGGGAGCTGAGTTTATTCGGTAAAAAGCTTGACTTCTTTAAGCATCAAGTTTTTTTCAACTGCAAAATGTAGATAATATTGAACTATATGAAAGTTCTTCTGTAGGTCAAAACTGTTGATAGCAGCAGTTTCATATGGTTCAACCTAATCATTCCTGCCCTGCCCTTTTTTTTTTTTACAGGTTTTTTTTCAGGATCAAATGAAATTATTTATATAAAGATGCACAAAAAAGCCTGTCTATAAAAGCACCATTAACTTCATGAACTGGAACAGGAATCAGTGCTTTAAACTCCACATTTGCATTGCTTTGTAATGAAATCAGAATCGTTCTTTAAAAGGAAAATTCCCAGACCCACTCAGAACTATCGAATCAGAAATAGGAAGACAAGGTGAGAAATGTGCACTTTGACAAGAGCCCCAGGTGATAGCTCAGATTAGGAAGAAATTTTTTTTCCCAATAAATAAATTGGCCCCTTTGGTTTGGGGTGGCTTTCTGCTGAGATGCAGGCTTTTAGCCAAGACCATTTAGTACATCTCCTTCCTCGACAAAGAGAGATTATAAAGAACCCAGTGAGTGGTACATTTTTCCTAATAAGCTCGTAAAATCACTTCAGGTGAAAGTAAAAATTAGCACAGTCACCAATTACTAGGAATTGATAAAATCTGATACAGACGTTTGCCATAGGGTGTCTTTACCGCCTTACTCTCAAATCCAAGTCTTTTAAAAAGCTCTCAGTAGTTAAGTTCCTGAAGGTAAACCCAGATTCCCCATGCAGCTGGGGTAGCCGCTGCATGCCCAGTCATGACTTACCCCTTAAGATGTAGTTCTGATAGTTCTGATCAGCCTCAGCTCCCACCTTGATCAAACATGTCAGACCTTCAGCCACTACAAATTCATGCACCAAATCCTTGTCATCCTGGTAGGAAAGAAAAAACAAGACTTCAAATACTGTCTCTGTCCATCTTCCATCCCAACCGTGCTGCTAAAACTATGTACAAGCCTTTGAAGCCAGAATGGCCCCTACAGATTGCTCTGCTCTATTCAAATGAAGCATCTCAACTGTTGCCAAACGAATTTTACAACCAGTCCTCAAATTGTCCTTTGCCAAAGGCCAATTATTGCCTCCTGGGCAATCTAATAAAGATAAGGCAAATGAATCTCCTCACTGCTAGAAATATTTACAGTGTCTTGTTTTTCATTCTTCAAAAAACACCAGGTTCTACTCCCCCACGGGTCCTAAGGGACTGGCCACATGAAGCTTGCTGGTTTTTCACTACAGGAAACATTTGATTGCAGCAAAGACCATCAGGTGAAGAACTCAAAGCCACTCCTGTGTTCTAAAAACAGTCCTTGGGACAGCGGTTCCAGAAAAGGGTCTTGCAAAGACTGAGACCCAAAGAAAGCAGTTTATCCAACCTCCAGTAGTTGTGCTGCCTGTAGGACAAGCATGGAAGCAGGATGCAGGATTGCCCATTAACCTGGAGCAACTGTGCCATCCCTCGAAAGGACCGCCTTGGTCGGCTTGCAGACCTGATCACAGAAGGCAGGATATGGAAGAAACCTCAGGGGTCATCTCACTCGATGGTTCTCAGACAAAAGTCTCCAGACCTATCAGCCAACAGAGACTAGGAGCAAGTGCATCTCCTGGGAACTTGTTAGGCCCCACGGCCCTGCCTCCTGAATAGGAATCTCTACAGTGAGGCCCTGTTTCTCAAGCTCAGAAGCAGGTGATTGTGAAGAGCTCAGATGGTTCTCACCCCAGACTCCTTCACATTAGAATCATCTGGGGAGCTTTAAGAAGGACTAGAAAGCAGGTCCTTACCCAGATGGAAATTATCCAAATTTCTGAGGTGGGGCCAAGGCTCTGCTATTAAATTCCCCAGGAAATCCTCAAAGGTTGCCTGTTGAAGAACCACTGATTTAATGCTACCTTTCCTTTACAGATAAAGACACTAAGAGTCAGGAGTGGCAGTCACTTTACTCCATTCAGCCAGACCCAAGCCCAGTCATTTTTCTGTACTACCAAGCTCTCTGGAGCTGAGAGGGATTTTTCTACCATTGTTTTCCTCAATTGAGATTGGGAGATTCCTTCAACTGGATAGTGCCTTGTCTCAAATGCTTCTAGGATAAAACTGGAACATTCATCTTAAATTATCACAACAGAGCAAAAATAAAAAACCTCAGTGATGTAAATGGTAGAAAGCTTAATGGAATAATGAAAGGTTATTATGATAGGAAAAGTCAGCAACCATGGCTTATCTCCAAAAGAGAAAAAATAATGTAGATGAACTGGCATAATTCTGTTCCTATATGAAATCAGCCCCTTATTTTTGCTTTTACGGCATTTTCCAATTATATGGATGGGGGATCAGGTAAATGTGGGCAGGCTCAGCAAAGGCTCCCTTTGAACCAGGAAAGAGCTCTTCAGGGTCAGAGCTGACTTGGGGGGAAGGGTGGGTGAGTGATGCCTGCACCCTGAACGTAATGAAAGACAGCTGTGTTAACTCAGACTTCAAGATAATCATGGCTTTGGAAGAAAGAAAATGGGACAATATCATGAGTTTTTGGAAAATTACTTTACACTCATATGTATAAAGGAAATAAAAAATAATTCTCTCTCCATCCATATCCTTTTCCACCAGCATATGTGAAAAGTGAACATTTAGATGAGCTCATGTCTAGTCAGAGAGTTTTTCCAAGCATGTAACAAATGTTTATTACTTTAACTAAAACTAGGTTCACACATGACTTCATGGTGAAAAAGTGAGAACAAGCTCTCAAGAAACCACTCAAGCTAATCACTAATATTAATATACCAGAGAATTGACTGTCTGGCAAAGGCACTTGGAAAAAACACTCGACAGGCGAGACAGTGTTTATAAAAATCGTTCAGAACTTTAACTGAAATTTATGCACATATGTAGATAAGGCACTTAGGAAAGAGAAATTTATTGATAATAAATGTGGAGAAAATCTTCCAAATTGGCAACATGCTAGATTTTACACATATATCCTAAAATATATGAGCGTTAAGAAATGATTTTTAAAACACTGGTTTCAGAATAGACTGAAATCAAAATGTTAACACTGATAGGTGCTTATTACTGCATTTCAGAATTTTCTATAATAGCCACATATTAACCTGGGATCATTTTTTTAAATGCCTATTGGTCAAGGAATATTCAACTCAAAGAGATGACCAATGCCTCTGTTTTTCAGACACTTAACAATCTAGTTTGGAAAAGAACCTCCACATCTAGAAAACACGAGAGATGATGGAGACTCTGACCCACGGGTGTGGAAGGTGGTGATCCATGCCCAGACAGCACCGCTGCCTCTGTAATCCAGTTAATTCCCCATGCATTGCTGCCCTGTGGTCGAGTGCTGTTTTGTGCACACGTGTGTGGTCTTCCAAACAGACTATAAACTTCTGGTAACAAGCACCTTCTTCCTTGCCTACACGGTGCCAATGAGACTGCTCAAAAATATTTGTTTAATGACGGTCCTGGGAATTCACGGAACACACACTACAAAGTGAAATTGGTTAAAGGGATCTGCAAGAGTCTAAGCATGTTTATTTTAAATGTTTTCAATTGAGAGAATTTTAAACATATACAAAAGGCAACAGAATAGTCTAGTGAACCCCAGGTGCCAATCAACGCATACCAACCCTGTTTCACTGATCATGCTAACCCTTTCCCTGCCACATTAATTTGAAGTGGGTCCCATACATCATATCATTTAATCCATAAACATTCTAATATGTATCTCTAAACTACAGGAACTCTTCTTAAAAATATGTACTCACAATTAAAAATTAATACTTTTCATTCATTATCAGATGTCTGGTCAGTGAGCAAATTTCCAGCTATCTCATAAATACTGTTTTTCACACTTTTATTAGTATCCAAATAAGACTCATACACAGCAGTTAGTTGATTTGACTCTTGAACATCTTTTAATTCAAAGGTGTTGAAGAAACCAGGTCGTTTGTCCTGTAGGGTAGCCCGCAGTCTGGATTTTGTTGGTTACACCCCTGTGGTGTAGTTTAACATGTGCCTCTTGGATCATTTACAAATAGTTTACTGCATATAGAGGCATGTAGATTCAGAGGTGATTTTTTTTGGCTTGACTGCATCATTGATGGTAGTTTGTATTTCCATTGGGAGGTACCTAATACCTGGCTGAATCTTATGCTCATCATGTCAGCAGTTCTTGAGGCTGACCACATAGATCCCTTATATCATTAGGGACTGTAGAATGGTAACATTCTAATTCTGTTACTCCCTCTTACTTATTAGCTAGAATATTTCTACAAACAAGACTTCCCCTCAACTATTTGATCATCCTAAAGTTCATAAGTGATAAGGCAAAATAAATGTGAGATACTGAAACTTAATTCATTTGCAAAATAGTAAGCTAGTTCACCAGCATTTTCCTATATTGAGCTAGTTAGCTAGCATCTTTCACCTATTTTCTGTCAATCCATTGTTATTGTGTAGTATAATTATGAGTTCATCAATACAAACTTAGTTTGTGTGTTTTGATCCACTGCAATTATCACCCTTATTGATGTTCACTGTCTCATCTTTGGCAAGCCAGTGGGAGACCCTTCAACTTACTTCTGAGTTCTTTTGGAAATAATCCTAGACTATTCATAGCTTTCTTGCTCGCTGTACAATAAGATGTTCCAAGTTTATTAATTTATTTTATTATGTTTCCCACTCCAGACTTGGAGTCAGCCATTTCTCCAAGGAGTTCTGGTTCCCTTTGGTGTTTCAGACCATAATTTCATTGCTAGCGGTGCTTTTTGCTAATGAATTCATTGCTTCTAGCTCTTTTTTTAAAAAATGCTTATTTGCTTCAGATAATATACATGGGTTCATTCTGATATTTCCAATTAAATTCAGGGACACAGAGTTGTTAAACTTGAGAATCTTAATTTTTAAGAATGCTTAGAATGACAATTAGAAT
The DNA here is from genome assembly GCA_963573385.1 of Cacajao melanocephalus. NCBI lineage: Eukaryota > Metazoa > Chordata > Mammalia > Primates > Pitheciidae > Cacajao > Cacajao melanocephalus. The sequence goes on from CAUYLG010021902.1 coordinate 36,743, forward strand.
CTCTCTCGTGCATACCAGTCTCAGAATAGTAATACCAACACTATCATCACTAATATGATCATTGTAAACAGTTTTGTTGTGGTTGTGGATTTTTGGGTGGTTCTTTTCGTTCTTCGGGTACATCCTACTAACAGTACACAAATTACAGTGTTCTGAAATCACTTGGAATAGTTATTAGCTGTGTGGCTCTGCCACCAGGTCTCAATCAGGTGCGAGAGAAGTCAAAGCTGAAGAATGGAGACAAGAGGCAGGCTGACAGACTAAATGAGGAAGGGGGATGAGTGGTGTGAGCATGGCCCTCTGGTGCCATAGGAAGAGTCTATCCCAACTGCTGTTGGGGATCTCAGCCCAAGTACAGGACATAATGGAAGGTGAAGAAGTTTTGTTTTGTTCAGCCAAGTATCAGGAAAACACATGTGGATACTCTGAAGTGGAGCTTTGGAATAATTAATTAGTTAGCATAGTACTTACCACATTAGAGACAGGAAAGACTGAAGACAGAGACATCTGCTAGAAAACAATTCAAGTTACCCAGTCCATTCATTTATAGTTTAAGCGGTACCAGATAGTATGCTAGGCGCAAAAGGCCTGGCGATGAAACCCGGTAAGCTCACAGACTACCAGACTCAAGACAACTGCCCTGAAGCATCTTAAGTTCTATACAAGTTGAGTATCCCTTATCCAAAATGTCTGGGACCAGCAGTGTTTCCAGTTTTTTTTGGAACATTTACATATACATAATGACATATCTTGAGGATGGGACCCAAGTCTGAACATGAGATTCATTTAGGTTTTACATACACAATTTACATATAACATGAAAGTAATTTTATACAATATTTTAAATAATTTTCTGCTTGAAATAAAGTTTGTGAATACTGAACTATCAGAAAGCAAAGGTGTCACTATCTTAGCCACCCATGTAGGTGATCTGTGCTAGCCTGGTACCACCACCATTCCCGACACTGAATTTAGAGGCTACCAATATGCAATCATTGTCTTACACTTATTCACACATAAGTACTTAACAGTAAAAAAGATGACATGCCATTTATACAATGAAAAATGATAACATGTGCTGGGTAACTAAGGAGTACAGTGGCATCACCAGAATATCTGTCTCTGCTATTAAACAACAGCAGGCTTTCAGTCTCCCCCTACAATATTGTGTTTTGATTAAAAGGCTGCTATACACTCTATTTTATTTTGGGGGTGAAACTAAACATCAAAAGTCATTGAGGGACTAGAAGTGGGTACTCTAGGGATAAGGAAGCATTATTCTGGATGGGCTTTTTAAAATGCTTTCTCCATCATCTGCCTCATTAACAAGAGTTTTTGTCTTAGAAATCTTTGATTTTATAAACTAACATGATTTCTTGTTCTGTTTTGAGTGCACACTGCTCTACACTTCAATAAGCCATCAGATATTTTTGCCATGTCATCTCTCAGCACTTTTTCTACAGTGTTATCATCTTCATCATCACTTGTATAAGAGTACCTTGATTCAGAAACGGTTTAGCTATTTCAATTCACCATTGGTTCACGCATGAACAACTGGGGACTCTTCATCAATGTTAAAAACTTCAATATCTGCTTCTTTGAGCTCACTGATGGACTCTGAAGATAAACATTCAAACAATGTCTGTATTTATAAGGAGATCAGACATCATTTTCTTCTCACTTGATGTACAGAATCCTTCAAAGTCATCACTTGTTCATCATCAACACTAAACACAGTCACAGGTTAGAGGTTGTGCCAGGCATGCACAGCTATGTCTTTAGTCGCTGTGTTTCCAGTGTTGGCAGCAGTATATCCTTCATGCTAAACATCGTTCATACTAAACTGCTTTTGAAAACTTTCCACACCCACGCCTCTGTTCACGGCTAGCATGCTGTTCAAAAAACTGTTTTTAATATTGATTCCTCATTGATCTAAGAATACCCTTTATTAATGGATCTAAGAATTGATTCCTCACTGACCTAAGAATGCCTGAAATTAATGAAGTCACATTTGAGGGAAAGTACATTGCATAAACATTATTTTTGATGAGAATTTCAGCTGGAAGATGAGAACAGTTGTTGAGGAAAAAATCTTACCATCATTATCTAGTCCAGCTTCCCTGAAGTAAGCCCAAGCCCTCAGTACAAAATATTTATAAAACTAATCAGAAAAAATGATACAGTGATCCATGGCTTTTTGTTAGTGTGATAATGGAATGGTAAGAAATTCACTCCTTTAAAAGGGTAAGGATACATTTGTTTATCACAGCAAATTTTCATTTATGTGTGCCTGCAGCATTAGCACAGCCCCGCACAGTCATTCTGTCCTTGGCATTTGTAATTCCCTCAGGAGCTGTCTCATCAGCTCTAGTCAGTATCTTTCTGGAGAGTAACTACAAAACAGTAATGTTTTTTCATACACATGTTCTGGCATCAAATTTTCATCAGTCGTGACCTTAGCAAACTTGTCAATGAATTTATCCAGTTTTATGATAGCTCACCAGAGCTTTATTACTACAAATCTTTAAAAATGTAATGTTGTGTCTTTTCTTAAATTTCTTCAACCAGCCTATTGAAAATATGCAGTTCCCTTCCAAATTTTCAGTTTATGTAGATCTTTGCTTGTTTCACGATCAGCATACATTACATGGCATGTATTCACTGCATTGCTGATGGATCCACTCTATACACAATTGAGATCTTCACTTTTAGCTTCATGAAATGTTCTGTTTTTCAGTAACTTCTTCTCATTGCTTTCTGCATAGAACTTCAACAGCTTATCCTTCTATTTCTTCAGGTCATCTATGGTGATCTTTCTAACACCACACTCTTCTATAAGATAGTTCACACTTACACCACTACCCAGTTTCCAACAGCTTCACTCTGCACTACAGATAAACATAAATGACTTCTTTTTTTTTTTTTTTTTTTTTTTTGAAACAGAGTTTTGCTCTTGTTGCCCAGGCTGAAGTGCAATGCTGTAATCTCAGCTCACTGCAAACTCTCCCTCCCGGTATTCAAGTGTTTGTCCTTCAGCTTCTTGAGTAGCTGGGATTACAGGTGCCCTCCACCACACCCAGCTAATTTTTTTATTTTTCATTTTTTTGTTTGCTTTTAGTAGAGATGCGGTTTCACCATGTTGGCCAGGCTGGTCTCAAATTCATGACCTCAGGTGATCTACCTGCCTGGGCCTCCCAAAGTGCTGGGATTACAGACATGAGCCACCACACCTGGCTGACTTCTCTTTTTAGTCACTGTTACTCAAGGAGGTATCTTCAGGCCTTTTGGACATTTTCAACAATACCTTTATACCTCAGAGCACAGAATAAGCAAACACACACAATGAGTAATGCACATATGTCTCAGCCCATGTGGGCATTATGGGGAACCTGCCACTGGTGCGTCTGGCCTGCATACAGGCCATTTCATTGCCCTTTGTGGGCATGCTTGCATGGAGGAATCTGGGCATGTGCAGAAAATATATATCATAGCTGAAAGGTAGTGGGAGGGTCTTTTTCCTTGAGGATGCTGAATAAATCGTGTGTTGTGAGCCTGCCCTTTGACTGTGACCATCACATGAGATCAAGTGTGGAATTTTCTACTTGTGGCATCATGTCAGCACTCAAAAATTTTCAAATTTTAGAGTATTTCTAATTTTGGATTTTCAAATTAAGGACACTCCACCTGTACAAGAGGTAAGCACAGGATACTTTTAATGGTATTTGGAGGGACCCTGACTAGGGTGAGGGATCATTCTGACAGAGGATCCCTAGCAAGAAGAGATACCAGAAGGAAAACTGAGAGACAGAGAGAGTAGGTGTGGGTAGCAAAACATTCTGGGATAGAACTTGTAGGTCCAGGCCAGACGTGGTGGCTCACACCTGTAATCCCAACACTTTGGGAGGCCTAGGTGGGTGGATCACCTGAGGTCAGGAGTTTGAGACCAGCCTGGCTAACATGCCGAAATTCTGTCTCTACTAAAAATATAAAACTTAGCTGCCCACATTGGTGGGTGGCTGTAATCCCAACTACTCAGGAGGCTGGGTCAGGAGAATCGATTGAAGCCAGGAAGCAGAGGTTGCAGTGAGCCAAGATTATGCCACTGCACTCTAGCCTGGGTGATAAAGCAAGACTCTATCTCAATAAACAAATAAACAAACAAGTTAGTTAGTTGTAGGTCCAGGGCAAAGGTATAGAAGAGAAAGGGCATGCCTTACATTTGGAGTACAACTGCAGGAGGAACTCAGGATGTAGCCAAGGACAGAGAGGTGGGCAGCAGAGGCCAGATCAAGAAGACTTCCATGTTATGCTGAGAAATTCAGATGCAACCCAGAAGGCAACATGGAACCAACAAGAGAGTAACTCCCTCTGGTGGGAAGCTAAGAATGGACTGAGTGAGAGACGACCAAACACACACGACTCCATGAATAGCTGCTGCAGTTTTCCAGGTGAGAGGAGGACAGGCATGAACCAAGGCAGACCTCTAAACCCCAAAGCATTTCCAAAGTATGCAGTAGGGCGAAGAAAGGGTGCAATAGGGCGGAGCAAGGGTGCACCAGGTTCAAACCCACGGCTACTGGAAGAAAAGAAAGAGGATTTGTCTCCAGAAATGTCAACACAGAGAAGGAACTCTGTTCTGAAGAAAAAAAAAATGATAATAGTACAATTGAACACAGTGAAGGAAAAATGGGACAAGAATGTGTGGATGGGACAGATTTGGGGCCCACCCTTTTGCCTATTCCCTCTCAAACAGGGAGAAATCCACTCTGGCTACCACTGACAACTATCACTGACAAAGATAATCTTTCAAGAATGTAGACGAGATGGGAACTGAAAAGAGGTAGGATATAAACTAGAATCCAAAATTCTAACAGAAAGAAACAATGAACCTAGACAGACGCAAGCTCGGCGTGAAGGCCATCTTCTCCATGAACCCATCTCCTGACCCTGCCCTCTGCAGGGTGATCACCTATGCTCTCACATCGGTGATCACCTTGGGGCTTGTCTGCACAGCAGTCTTAGTCCTCTTCATTATGCTGGTGACTTTCTCAGCATAGGAATGGAGGGAAGGCCTAGGACGGAAGGATGTTACGGAATCCAAGACAGATTTGCACAGGTACACAAGGTGGCATAGTCACAATAGCATGGTTTATAACAGCAAAGCACTGGAAATTAACCAAACCATCTGCCAATAGAAGAATAAACAAAACAACTTGTGTTTTATTCATCCAATGCAATCCTCAATCAGAGCTACATCAGTTATGCCTACACCTATCCCACTCTCAGTAAGCAGAAGTAGGATATATGTAACATGATATGTATATACAGCTCAAAAAAAGAATATCACATATTGTTGGTGAATATTTACCATTAGGAAACATGCATGTGGGGGTAGGGGGAAAAGAGATTGATTGGGAATTGGGAGCAGAACCCAGGTCTTCAGTTATATCTCTAATAGGCTTTGCACACGTATGTTTATTGCAGCACTATTCACAATAGCAAAGACTTGGAACCAACCCAAATGCCCATCATGATAGACTGGATAAAGAAAATGTGGTACATATATACCATGGAATACTATGCAGCCATAAAAAAGAATGAGTTCATGTTCTTTGAGGGACATGGATGAAGCTAGAAACCATCATTCTCAGCAAACTAATACAGGAACAGAAAACCAACCACATGTTCTTACTCATAAGTGGGAGTTGAACAATGAGAACACATGGGCACAGGGAGAGGAACATCACACACCAGGGCCTGTCGGGGGTTGGGGGGGGCAACGGAAGGGGTAGCATTAGGAGAAATATCTAATGTAGATGACGGGTTCATGGATGCAGCAAACCACCATGGCACATGTATTCCTATGTAACAAACCTGCACGTTCTGCACATGTATCCCAGAACTTAAAGTATAATTTTAAAAAAATCTAGAAGTAAATATGGAAAAATGTTATGATGTGATAAAGTTGCCTTTACTTTTTATTATGTTTGAAACATTTGACATGGTAAAAATATTCTCAACTGATAGATCTTATGACCTAATTTATATTGCAATCTAAAGATAAATATTGTAATCTAAATTTGTCCTTCCTTTTCATGACAAGTTCAGGTAGAAGCTTGTCTGTATCTAATTTCACAGCAATGTGAAAACAGGTAAATACTTTTTTTTTTCCTATTTACCTGAAATATCTGCTTCAGGGAGAAAAGGGCCCTTCTCAGATCTCGCCCACTGGAGTTGTACAGTTTCTCTGAAATAAAGAATACAACACAAAAATTAATTAAACTGACTCAATTGACAGTGAAAACACAGACAGGATATGAATGATAACAAAACTACCCCTGGAAAGGTAATGAAAATCTATTCATTTCATTCAGGATACAAACCTTACTCCCAACCATAAGAAGAATGTTGCATATACATGTCCAGTGTGTGACAGGTGTCACAGTGAGGGGATGTGTGACTTGTAGAGAAGGTACCTAGATTTTTCACCCTCATCTCCCATCCTTCCTCTCTCAAGATCTCTATTTCCAGCTGTTTGCAGACTCTATGTTCTAGTTTATAGATTGTTTCCACTTGATGGCCAACTATACCCAGAAAAGTCCATGCAGCCAGAATAGAATCCATCCTTCTACTTTATGCCTCCCTTGCCTTACAGGCTCTGCATACCCATGCTTTCTACACCTCCTGTTCCTGGGGTGTGTGGGCTGCCTTGAGCACTCTTCTGGTCCCAGCGTTCCCAGATGGGAGATCCAAAGGCAGCATGGCAGCTTTACCGACTAGCTGGCTCCCTCTAGTTGCATGAGGGCCTCTACACAGGAAGCCAACCTTAGTTCTGCCTGGGCCTGGGTTTTCACTTACGTTCAAGGATGGTCCTGGCCATGGGCAAGGCAGATGAAAGATCCCAGTCTTGGAATTCTCTAGATGAAGACTTAGGCTGACTTCCACAAGCTCACTGTTGAGCTGGTCACATTTCAAATATACGAGTTAGGCCAGGCTTCATGAAGAAGGTAAGCTTGACACAGGGTCCATCCTCCAGGGGTTGCCATACAGCCAGCCAGAGTTACTAGCTGGCCACAATTACTAGCTGACCAGAGTGATGGTGCTACAAGGTGCTGAAGACACACAGGAGGGAGTCCTGTTCTGGTTATGCAGGATGCCAGGGAGCACAGATCCTGCTTAGCCTCCCGGCACCCACTCTTGGCCCTGATCCAGGTTGCTCAAGTGCATAGGGTTGTATTCCTAGCACCAGTTGCCAAACTTCTCCAAAAGAATCACCAAACAGATTAACTGAGCACCTGCTGGGCACAGCAGTGGGCACTAGGATACCACAGTAAAGAATGGCATTATCAAGAGCAAAGATTAAGTAATCAGACTGCCTGCATTCCAAACCTGGTGTCACCACTTACTAGCTATGTGACCTTGAACAAAACACTTTACCTCTCTAAGCCTTGGGTTCTCATCTGTAAAATAGGAATAGACAATATTAGAGGAAAATGGGCTCTGTGTTAAATTAAGCATGTATATTATACAGTGGTGCAAAATACCATTGAAAATGTTTAGATAGAATAAAAGCATTCAAAGCAATGTCATGTTGCTGGCCAGCCACCCTGGGCTTCAATTGTAGCCTAAAGAGATTCAGGGCAGAGCCACATTCCCCTCTTGTGCAAGTGGCGTGAAACACATGGCCCCAGAAGAGTTTGCAGAAGTCTAGTGACAGAACGGATATGATGATTTTTTCACAGTGGCCCAGGAAGTGGATAAGCCCCATCTGAGAGAGATTTAAAAGGACACAGGCATGGAAAGCTCAGTATTTGCTTGGCAGTCGTTTCTTCAAAGGCCTCCCTACCAGACATATTGCCTTCTGGCAAAGAACAGAAGGACCCTGTGGAAACACCCACTTGATGACATCACTTCCCCATTTAAGCCCTTCGTGGCTGCCCACTGCAGCCAGAATGAAATCCAAACTCCTTTGCATGGTCTGCCAAGCCCTTGGTCATACAGCCCCACTCCCTTACTGTACTGCAGACACTGTGGTTTTCTCTCATATCCTGAGGTAATCCAGGATCCTCCAAACTCACAACTTAATACATACTGCTGCAAAGGAGCAGGGGCAAGATGCTGTGGGGTGGGGGTCTGGGGGGTGGTATGTGACTCCAAAGATTCCCTGTTGTTTGACCACTTTGGCATCTACCACCTCTAAACACAATATGCAGCCCATAAACACTTGCTAATTATGAAGACTTCTGATTAAGAGAGAATGCATCACCTTCCTAAAAAGTAAGAACCTAGAAAGCTCCAAAGGAATCAACCATCCCCAATCTGAACATCTAATTCATCTCTGACCCTAAGAAACAAGGCCCTGGTGACTCTCAGGCTGACCTCTAAAGAGTTTGTGTGGTCTCAACATATGAATAATAAAGTGAGTTTCTCACTGCATCGTGACTGGAGTAGAACCCTGGTCTCTGGGGTGATCACACTTCTTCCAACTTTCACAGCTAACATCTGAGAATCCCCAAGTATCAGAAAAACAGACTTGTTTTTTGTCAGTATGACTTCTAATAAATAAGAATAAAACTATCAAGTGAAAGCATAGGTCCCCAAAGAAGTATACCCCCAAAGAAATGGGTCAGATTTATCCTACCTAGGAAGAACATCACTAGAAAAGAGTCAATTCCAAGTAACTCTTAAAAAGGCAATAGGCTGCCAGGCTTGGTGGCTCAGGCCTGTAATCCCAGCACTTTGGGAGGCCAAAGCCGGCTGATCACTTGAGGTCGAGTTCAAGACTTGTCTGGCCAACATGGTGAAACCCAGTCTCTACTAAAAATACAAAAATTAGCCGATGTGGTGGCACACAACTGTAATCCCAGCTACTTGGGAAGTTGAGGCTGGAGAATCTCATGAACCTAGGAGGCAGAGACTGCAGTGAGCTGAGATTATGCTACTGCACTCCAGCCTGGGTAACAGAGCAAGATGCTGTCTCAAAAAAAAAAGGCAATAGACTTGCATTAGACCTTGTCACCAGATGACAAGCAGAAATGTGTCATAAGTAGACTCAAAATATCACAGTTAAAGTCTCCTTTAGTTACTAGTGACATATCATTTCTGATTCACCAAAATGAAAGTTATCATTAGTTGCATTCTGATAGTTAAGGTTTTGCTACTTGGTGCTATAGTGAAAATAATCAGTTTTTAAAATACAAATTAAATATTAGAAAAAAATCAGCTGAGAATGACTGCTAATATTTTGTTGAAGATTTCTGCATCTATAGTCATAAGGAATACTGGTTTATAGTTTCTTTTTTTGCAGTGGTGTTGATATTGAGACAATGGTGATCTCGTGAGTTGGGAATACTCCTTCCCCTCCTGCTTTCTGAACGGATTTCTATAGACTTATTCTACACAAACAAGTCTATACAAATGTTACTTATTCAATTTATTCGTCTTATTTATTCAATTTCTTCATTAATACAGGGCTATTCTGATTATCTCTTTCTTCTTCAATGAAGTTTGTTAATTTGTCTTTCAAGGAATTTGTCCTTTTAAGCTGTTAAATGTATGGGCATAAAGTTGTTCATATTCTGTCATCCTTTTATTAACTGTAGCAATGTCCTTTTATATCTTGTGTTGGTAATTTGTGTCTTTGTTCTATTTTACTTGATCAGTCTGACTAGAGATCTACCAATGTTATTAGTGTTTTTCAAGAATCAGATATTGATTTCATTAGAGGTTTTTTTCCTACTGCTTTTCTGATTTCTATTTCATTGATTATTTTCTTTCTTTTGTTTGCTTTGAGTTTAGTTTGCTCTTCCAGTTTCTTCAGGTAGAAACTTAAATGATTTGAGAACTGTCTTTTTTCTAAGTATTTAATGCTGTAAGTTCATTTCTAAGTACTGCTTCCACTGCTTCCTGTACATTTTGATATATTGTGTTTTCATTTGAAAATTTTATTAATATTGAATTCAGAGGAGAATAACTTAACCTTGTGATTTTTTGACCCATGGGTTATTAAATTGTATTGTTTAATTTCCAAATATTTAGAGATTTTCCAGATATCTTTCTGCTACTAATTTCTGATTTAATTTCTTTGTGGTCAGAACACATACTTTATCAAATCTTTTAGACTTATTAAGGCTTATTTTATGGCCCAGAATATGGTTTATCCTGGTGAATGTCTAATATACACTTTAAAAGAACATGTATTCTGTGGTTATTGAGTGGCTGTTCTATAAATATCCACTAGATCAAAATGAGTAACAGTGCTGTCCAGGTCTTCTATATACTTACTGAATTTTTCATTTACTTGTTCTGTAGATTAGTATGAAAGGAGAGTTGAAGTCTCCAACTATTACAGAGGATTTGTGTATTTCTTCTTTCATCTTTATGAGTTCCTGCTTTAGGTGCTTTGAAGTTTTGTTGTTAAGTATGTTTACATTTGGGACTATTATGGCTTCTTGGTATATTGACATTTTATCACTATGTAATGTCTCTCTTGATTCCTGTCAATACGCCTTGTTTTAAAGTCTACTTTTCTCATATGAATATGACCACTTTGGGTTAATGATTGAATGGTATGTCTTTTTCCATCCTTTTATTTTTAACCTATCTACGCAAAATTTCTTATAGATATAGCTGCATCTTGTTTATATGCAATCTGACCATCTGTCTCCTAGGTGATAAGCATTCATTGTATTTTTTTTTTTTTTTGAGACAGAGTCTCACTCTGTTACCCAGAATGGAGAGCAGTGGCACAATCTTGGCTCACTGAAATCTCTGCCTCCCGGGTTCAAGCGATTCTCCTGCTTCAGCCTCCCGAGTGGCTGGTTTTACATGTGTGCGCTACAATGTCTGGCTAATTTTTTTTTTTTTTGGTATTTTTAGTAGAGATGGGGTTCCACCATGTTGGTCAGGCTGGTGTCAAACTCCTGACCTCATGATCCACCTGCCTCAGCCTCCCAAAGTGCTGGGATTACAGGCGTGAGCCACTGCGCCCGGCATTCGCTTCATTTTTAACCTCTATGACATTACAACTTATTCTTCAGTGGCACTAGAACCAGACCATAGGGAGGCTCTGATGCCATCTCAAACTCTTAGATAAAAAGCATCCTTCTACAAATGCCAAAGATACTCCCAGCAGTGCCAAAAATGTCTCCTCTTTTTTGCCAAGTGTCATTTAATTAAAACAAACTACAATTTCTAATTGAGGAATAAGTACTTTCCATTCCAATTATCTTTAATTTTCAAAACAAAACCTTTACAGTAATTTGTTTAAATTGTCTATTTCAAACAAAACTGAGTAAGAAAATATGTAGTACAGTTCCCATATAATGACTCTGTTGCTTTAAGCAAGAGAATTCTCACTACAGACTTTAGAGATTCACAAATGTTAATGTAGTTTTGTTTTTCAATATCAAAGCTCAAAAGAACAGCTAATCTATATAAAAATATGACCTATTTTGGCTGAAATGTCTCTTAAAATGCTTTTCTTTTTAATTCCCTGTGGTATAAAGCGCCAGACAAGGTCTTGATCAGAAATCCTACCATGTGACATCTGTTACGTTGTAACTTTTTTTACCCTTCATACAAATGTCTGGCAGTGATACTTCATTTTTTTTGACAGATACCTTCTCCTGAACTACTGCAAATCTTTAATATTTATAAGCATTCAATATTTTAACAAATGTTATGCATTAGTCCCTACATATCACATGAGAACAACGCTAGTCATCATTATGGTTGAAATAAAAAGAACAAAATATTTCTTTAAAGGAATATTACTCTAGAGTACTGTCTTTGGAAAGACAATTCAATAATACATTCTCTTTCTACCAAGAACAATAATGTGGTGTAAAATGAAATCATAGCTCTTTATTAAAACTCAAAGTTGCCAGCTACGTTTAAAACAGTGGTACCAAAAAGCCTCTGTTCCTAACTTATCTTAGTCTGTTGATTCATAACATACATTTTAGGAGATACCTCAGTCTACCTAGAGGCTTAGGAAGGATTAGGATTTGTCATTTTAAAATTTGTTATTTTACAATAGGTACAGTTTGTGCTGGTAGAAGAGGATCCAGCAGGCATTTCACTATGTCAGATACCATGCCCAAACTAGCAACTTGTGACAGCCCTTTGATGTGGCTCAAGAGGTGCCCAGACAGACCAAAGGAGAAGCACTTCTTCCCACAGCCCAGGTCCTGGGTTCTTTGCTGCTGGACTAACAGTGCCATGGGAGGTGTGATCTGGAGCTTTATCTGCTGCGTAACATTCCAAGTTCAAGAAACCAGGCATTCCATTTGTGTTGCACCCAAGTTTTAACATATAGAAATTTCACTAAGGCTGCGCAGGCCTCTTTTTCAGCTTAGACTAGAATGTGAAGGGCTCACCCAGGTACGGTATTTGGCCTGCCAGATTCCCAAGGATATTCTTTACCTCACTCTTGGATCCATTTCCTATGGAAGTCCAATCACCCCTTCTTTAGAAGCAGCCTGTCTATGTAGATTCAGGTATTTTCAGTCTGGGTTACATGGGTATGCGCAGGCTTTCCTTGAGGCAAGATGACTGACAGACTTCATGCTCCCTAGTTCTGCACCTATTCTCTACTCTGCAGACCGTGCTCGCTGTGTGGGTCTCCCACGTGTATACGTGGGTCTGTGTGTGTGCAGATGCATGTGCACATATGACTTCAATCTGTGGTTAGTACAGACTATTTGCAGGTCCACTGACCCTCTAACTACATGCAGTATACTGTATAGACTGTCCTAACAGCTCCTGAATCTCAAGGAAAGGAACTCCAAGTGTGCCCACTGCCTGAAAATCAGGCAAAGCAAAAGAAAGTAGATTGCACATGTAGTGCACAAGAAGTAGGTTGGAGCCCACCCTATGCCAGCAAGAGGGCAGCTACAGAGGCTTCATGTATATGCAAATCTCAAACTTTTCCCATGAGCTCACAGAGGTTCTCCTTGCTCCTCTTTATTCACCTTGGCTATGAACACATGTCAGTGAGGGTGGTACGGCCCCTATCAGGGGAGGTTACGGGGGAATAGATGGTTCCTGCCAACTCAGACTCAGCTGGAGAGCTCTAAATCAGAGCATCAAGGAAAATGAGATACCTGAGCAACCAAGAGGTGACATGTGGGAGCCTTCCTGATGAATGTCAAAAAAGCATAAAAAGGCCAGGCACAGTAGCTCACACCTGTAATCCCAGCACTTTGGGAGGCTAGGGCCGGCAGGTGGCTTGAGCCAACAAATTTGAGATCAGACTGAGCAACCTGGTAAAACTCTGCTTCTACAAAAAAATACAAAAATTAGCCACATGTGGTGGTTTGTGCCTATAGTCCTAGCTACTCAGGAGGCTGAGGTGGGAGGATTGCTTAAACCCAGGAGGTCAAGGTTGCAGAGAGTCACGATCATGCCACTGTACTCCGGCCTTGGTGACAGAGCAGAACTCTGTCTCAAAAAAAAGGGTAACAGCAAAACTCAAAGCAGAAATGCTGGGCTGAGATCAAACTGGAGTCATTAAAGATTTGCCTTTCTCCTGAAGCTCTGGGACTGCCAGGCGGGAGGTATGCAAAGAGGTCCCCCAGCACAGCCACAAGGGGTGGCCAGCGGCTGATGAGAGCTAAGGCTGCAGAAGGTCCTGGGGAAGAAGCAGTGCTGATTGCTGATTCCAGCACCTGGGGAAAAGCTGGGGGCAGGCTGATTATATAGCCCTTACTTTTAGGTCAAGTACAGCTTGTGCGTGGCCAATAAATAAATGAAGAAATACATGCATCTATTCTCCTACTGCTTCCAAATTAAATCTGCCTGGGCTATAATCATTTGGATAGCATTAGTCTTTTAGTAAATGCAATTAGAAGTCTATCTTTAGTAAGGACAAGGAGGTGTAATCAGAACGTTATTTGTGGAAATCTTTAGAACTACCCCTCCATCCTTTCTTGCCAAGTTTCTTGTCTTTTAAAATGAACTATGTCCCTTTAATAGGTGCAATCATGTATTATACTGTAAACTAGCTTGTAATAAGAGTGAAGGGCACAGCCTAGGAGACCACTGGGGACCATTCCTGCTTTGTCTCGAAACCCCTGTGGGGCTCACAAAGATCAGTGCTGAAAAGTACAGCCAAAGGGGTGTGTGCTTCCGGTTCAGCAAAGAGCACAATGAAGAAAACTTCAGTGTGTGAAGAAATACCAGAACATTAATTAGAAAGACCCAGAGAGAAAAGTGAGAACCAATTTACATCAGTGAAAGAATATGCAACGGGAAGAACCAAAATCCCCTTCAAGAAAGTAAGTAGGGGAGTGAAAGATACATCTAGAGTATCACGCTTTGGGGCCTATAAAAATTGCTGGCTGGGAGACTAATAATTACAGCACACGGTCTCACCAGGTGTCAAACACATTAACCAAGCTCCCGGTGGGAAAACCTGGACCGTGTCCCCAGAGCCTCTCCTCTGCTCAGGGAGCACAATAATTTTCCTTTTTCCCCTGGGCTGCTGCAAAGTTTACCACATTTCAAGAGGAGATTTATTCACAGGCGCAATGTTCAGGCCTACATTGAAAGTCTGTTTGCAGCAGCTACAGACAACACAACCATCATGATTTCTCAGGCACAGCCATGAGAAATGAGCTCCTGATCCACCAGGCATTTAGCTGTGTGGCATTTGCTCTTCAGACACCAGAGAGAGTTGGTGAAGAACAGCTCTGTGAAATGTGGCCAAAGATAGCCTCTAGAAAATGAGTGGCCAGGCTTGGGTGATGCCCATTTCCCTAGCCAGAACACACGCAACCCTAGTTACTGTCAGCACTGAGTGAGGCAACAGAAGTGTACTCTAGACCTTCTTCTCGTGAATTCAAATGTGCCACATGACAAACGAATGTCCAGGCAGGCAGATGGCTCATTTCAACCTGCAGCCTCACTCCATTATTACTTGCTGATGTTTTAAAGAGAAAATGTGGCATAGCAGACACTTTATTTTACAGTAAAAAAAAATTGGTTGGACTTTGGAAATCATATTTTCCAGCGATTTTGAAGCTTGTTGGAGTTATAGCCTCCAAGATACAAGTGGTGAAAAAAAAAAAAAAGGCTTATCCATCACAATCAAGTAGGCTTCATTCCAGGGATGCAAGGTGGGTTCAACACATGCAAGTCTATAAATGTAATCCACCACATAAACAGAACCAAAGACAAAAACCACGATTATCTCAATAGATGCAGAGAAGGCCTTCGACAAAATTCAACAGCCCTTTATGCTAAAAACTCTCAATAAACTAGGTATCGAAGGAACATATCTCAAAATAATAAAAGCTATTTATGACAAACCTACAGCCAATATCAAACTGAATGGGCAAAAAGTGGAAGCATTCCCTTTGAAAGTGGCACTAGACAAGGATGCCCTCCGTCACCACTCCTATTCAATATAATATTGGAAGTTCTAGCCAGAGCAATTAGGCAAGGAAAAAAAAAAGGGGGTATTCAGTTAGGAAAAGAGGAAGTCAAATTGTCTCTATTTGCAAATGACATGATTGTGTGTTTAGAAGACCCTATCATGTCAGCCCAAAATCTCCTTAAACTGATAAGCAACTTCAGTAAAGTCTCAGGATACAAAATCAATATGCAGAAATCACAAGCATTTCTATACACCAATAATAGACTTAAAGAGAGCCAAATTATGAGCAAACTCCCATTCACAACTGCTACAAAGAGAATAAAATACCTAGGAATACAGCTAACAAAGGATGTAAAGGACCTCTTCAAGGAGAACTACAAACCACTGCTCAAGGAAATAAGAGAGAACACAAACAAATGGAGAAACATTCCATGCTCATGGTTAGGAAGAATCAATATCGTGAAAACGGCCATACTGCCCAAACTAATTTATAGATTCAACGCTATCCCCATCAAGCTACCAATGACCTTCTTCACAGAACTGGAAAAAACCACCTTAAACTTCATACGGAACCAAAAGAGAGCCCGCATAGTCAAGACAATTCTAAGCAAAAAGAACAAAGCTGGAGGCATCACGCTACCTGATTTCAAACTATACTACAAGCCTATGGTAATGAAAACAGCATGGTACTGGTATCAAAACAGAGATATAGACCCATGGAACAGAACAGAGGCCTTGGAGGCAATGCCACACATGTACAGCCATCTGATCTTTGACAAATCTGACAAAAACAAGCAATGGGGAAAGAATTCCCTGTTTAATAAATGGTGTTGGGAAAACTGGCTAACCATGTGCAGAAAGCAGAAACTGGACCCCTTCCTGACACCTGACACTAAAATTAACTCTAGATGGATTAAAGACTTAAACATAAGACCTAACACCATAAAAATCCTGGAAGAAAACCAAGGCAAAACCATTCAGGACATAGTCATAGGCAAGAACTTCATGAC
>CAUYLG010021903.1:0-63505 GCA_963573385.1 Cacajao melanocephalus
GGGTCCAGTCTCTCTCTCTGACCAATACAGGTGCCCATGCTTTGTTTCCCCACCGGTCAATCTGTTACTTGCTCCAGCCCACCTGTGGGTACCTCTGCTGGGCTACCAATGGCAATTTGTCAAGTCCAGGTCCAGTCTTTCTGTGACCAATGCAGTTGCCCATGCTTTGTTTCCCCACTGACCAATCTGTTGCCCTCACCCCCTATAAAACCCCACGCCCAGAACGGCCGGGTGCGACTTCTCTGGCCTCTCTCTCTCCCTCTCCCTCCCCTGGGGCCACAGAACCTCGCCCGGGAGCTAAATAAACTGGAATTTAATTTGTCTCATGCTGGCCTCAGTTTCCTCATTTTAAACTTGGCAATATCCTTACAAGAATAACCTTACAATTCTGTTTTGAAATGTGAGAGCATGAGATTTTGGAGGGGCTGGGGCTAAATGATATGCTTTGGCTGTGTCCTCACCCAAATCTCATCTTGAATTGTTGTTCTCCTAATTCCCACATATCATGGGAGGGACCTTGTGGAGGTAATTGAATCATGGGTGTGATGGTTTTATAAGGGGCTTTTTCCCCTTTGCCCTGCTTTCATTCTCTCTCCTGCCACACAGTGAAGAGATGCTTTCCAGCATGATTATAAGCTTCCTGAGGCCTCCCCAGCCATGCAGAGCTGTGAGTCATTTAAATCTCTTTTCTTTCTAAATTACCCAGTCTCAGGTATTTCTTCATAGCAGTTTGAGAATGGACTAATGCCATAACATTGGATTTAAACTTGACTTTAAACAAATGGACCTAACAACATTTACAGAACATTCTATTCAGCTACTGCAGAATATATATTCTTTTCATCAGCATATGGAACATTCTCAAAGATAGACCAAATTATGTTAGGTTACAAAACAAGTCTCAACAAATTTTTAGAAGTCAATATCAAGTATCTTGTCAGACCACAGTGGAATAAAACTAAAAATCAATACTGAGAGGAATTTTGGAAATGGTACAAATACATGGAAATTAAACAACATATTTCTGAATGTCTACTGGATCAAGATATAAATTTTTTAAAAGTTTGAAGCAAATTTAAAGTTGGAAGAAAATTTTTAAGAAGTTTGAAACAAATTAAAACTGGAAGCAACATACCTATGTTATACAGAAAAAGTAATGCTAAGAGGGAAGTTGATAGCAATAAATGCCTACATCAAAAATGTAGAAAGATTACAAATTAACAATTGAAAGATGAACCTCAAGCAACTTGAAAAGCAAGAACAAACCAAACAGTAGCAGAAAAAAAAAGAGAGAACAAAGATCAAAACAAAACTAAATGGAGACTAAAATAACAATACAGAAGATTAACAAAACAAAAAAACTGGTTCTTTGAAAAGATAAATGAAATTGATAAATGGCTAGCTAGACTAACCAAGAAGAGAGAAGACCCAAATAAACAAAATTAGAAATGAAAAAGAAGACATTACAACTTATGGTACAGAAACATAAACAGTCATCAGAGACTATGATGAACAATTATACACTCACAAACTAGAAGACATAGAGGAAATAGATAAATTCCTGGAAACATACCATCTACCAAGATTGAATCAGGAAGAAATAGAAAACCTGAACAGACCAATAACAAATAGTAAGATTGATTCAGTAATAAAAATCTGCCCCCACCATCACCACCAAAATAAAAGGCCCGGCTTAATGGATTCACAGCCAAATTCTACCCAGTTCTACATACAAAGAAGAACTAATACCACACATACTGAAACTATTCCAAAAAATTGAGAAGAATGGATTCTCCCTAAACTCATTCTGTGAGGCCAGTTTCACCCTGATACCAAAACCAGACTAGGACCCAACAAAAACAGAAAACTGCAGACCAATATTCCTGATGAATACATGCAAAAATCTTCAACAGAGTACTAGCAAACAGAATCCAACAGCACATCAAAAAGGTAACACACCATGATAAAATCAGTTTTAAACCAGGGATACAAGGATGGTTCAACATCTGCAAATCAGTAAATGTGATACATCAACAAAATGAAAGACAAAAACCATATGCAGAAAAAGCGTTTGATAAAATGCAACATCATGATAAAAATTCTCAACAAACTAGGCATAGAAGGAACATACTTCAAAACAATAAATGCCATATACAAAAATTCCACAGCTAATATTATACCAAATAGGAAAAAATGGAAAGCAATCCCCCAAAGAACAGGAACAAGACAAGGATTTTCACCACTCCTATTCAACATAGTACTGGAAGTCCTAGCCAGAGCAATGAGGCAAGGGAAAGAAATAAAAATCATCCATATTGGAAAAGAGTAAGTCACTTATCTCTGTTTGCTGATTATATAGAGATATAGATATATTATATATAGGTGAATATATATTCAGAAATGGGGTCTCACTCTGTCATCCAGGCTGGAGTGCCATGGTGTGATTATAGTTCATTGTAGCCTTGGCCTCTTGGACTCAAGGGATCCTCCCATCTTAGCCTCCCAAGTTGCTAGGACTACAAACATGTGCCACCACACTGAATAATGTTTTTGTCTTTTGTAAAGATGGGGTTTTGCCATGTTGTCCAGACAGGTCTCCAGCTCCTGGCCTCAAGTGATCATCCTGCCTTGGCCTCCTAAAGTGCTGGGATTTCAGGCATGAACCACCAGGCCTGACACCCAATATAATCTTATATCTAGAAAAATCTAAAAACTCCACCAGAAAACTCTTAGATTTGTTAAATGAATTCAGTAAAGTTGCAGGATACAAAATCAATGCACAAAAATCAGTAGCATTTCTATACACTAATAACAAGGTGAGTAAGAAAGGAATCAAGAAGGCAATCCCATTTATAATTATAGCTTTAAAAAACACATAGGTGGAAATGCAACCAAGGAGGTGAAAAATCTGTACAAGAAAAACGATAAAACACTGATGAAAGCAATTGAAGATGACACAAACAAACGGAAAAACATCCCAGGCTCATGGATCAGAAGAATTAATATCTTTAAAATGACCATACTTTTCCTCAAAACAATCTACAGAGTCAATGCTATCCCTATCAGAGTACCAGCTCACTTTTCACAGACTTGGGAAAAACAATCCTAAAATTCATATAGAACCAAAAAAGAGTCCAAATAGCCAAAGCAATCCTGAGCAGGAAAAACAAAGCTGGAGATATCACATTATTAAATGATATTCAAATGATATTATAGGCTGGTGCAAAAATAATTGCGCTTTTTGCTATTTCAGTGGAAACATACCGCAATTACTTTTGCACCAAATGAATGCAAGGCTATAGTAACCAAAACAGCATAGAACTGGTATAAAAACAGACACATAAATCAACAGAATAGAGAAGAGTCAGAAATAAACCCATATACATATAACCAACTGATCTTTAGCAAAGCTGATAAGAACATACATTGTAGAAAGGACATCCTCTTCAATAAATAGTGCTGGCAAAATTGGAGACCCACACACAGAAAACTGAAACTGGATCCCTATCTCCCATCGTTAACAAAAATCAACTCATCATCAATTAAAGATTTAAACATAAGACCTAAAACTATAAAAATGCTAGAAGAAAACCTAGGGGAAATTTTTCTGGATATTGGTCTAGGCAAAGAACATATGACTAAGACAACAAAAGCACAGGCAACAAAACCAAAAGTAGACAAATGGGACTTAATTAAGCTAAAAAGCTTCCGCATAGTGAAAGAAATAATCAACAGAATGAAAAGACAAGTTGTTGAATGGGAGAAAATATTTGCAAACTATTCATCCACCAGGGGACTAATATCCAAAATACACAAGGGAGTCAATTCAACAACAAAAAATAAATAATCCCGTTAAAAATGGGCAAAGGGCTGGGCATGGTGGCTCATGCCTGTAATCCCAGCACTTTGAGAGGCAAGGCAGGAAGATTGCTTGAGCCCAGGAGTTTGACATTAGCATGGGCAACATGATGAAACCCATCTCTACAAAAAATTAGCCAGACATGGTGGTGTGCACCTGTAGTCCCCAGCTACTTGGGAGGCTAAGGTGAAAGGACCACTTGAGCCCACAAGTCAAGGCTGTAGTGAGCCATAATAATGCCATTGCAATCCAGCCTGGGCAACAGTTTTAGAACCTGTCTCAAAATAAAAAAAAAAAGAAAAGAAAAAAGAACTTGGAAAAGGACATGAATAGAGATATTTTGGAAGAAGACATACAAGTCCAACAGGTATATTTTTAAATGCTCAATATCACTAATCATCAGATAAGTGCAAATCAAAACTGCAATAAGGTATTATCTTACCCCACTCAGAATGGATATTATTAAAAAGAAAAAAAAAAAAAAAAAAAAAAAACACAGTGGCAAGGATGCAGAGAAAGGAGAACTCTTATACACTGTTGGCAGGAATGTAAATTAGTACAGCCTTTAAGGAAAACAGTACAGAGCTTTCACAAATAACTAAAAATAGAACTACTATTCAGTCCAACAATCTCACTATTAGGTATCTACCCAAAGGAAAATAAATTAATACATCAAAAGATACCTTCATTTTTATGTTGTTTGCAGCACCATTCACAACAGCAAAATTATGGAATCAACCTACATATAAGTCCAATGGATGAATGAATAAAGAAAATATGGGACATATACACAATGAAATACAATTCAGCCATAATAAAGAAAGAAGTTATGTCTTTTCCAGCAACATGGATAAAACAGGAGGCCATTATCTTAAGTGAAACAAGCCAGGCACAGAAAGACATGTAGAAGATGTTTACACTCCTAAGTGGTTGCTAAAAAAATATGTTCAAATGGACATAGAGAATGAAATGATAGATAATGGAGACTCAGAAAAGTGAGGAGAGCTGGGAGGAGGGAGAATAATGAGAAATTGGTTAATGGGTAAAATGTACATTATTTGGGTGATGGACATCCTAAAAGCACTGACTTGATCACCAATCCATGCCTATAAAAAATTTGTACATGTACTCTATAAATTTGTACAAATATTTAAAAAAAGAAGAAAATCAAAGTATTGCCTTCCCCGGGTCTACAAATCAGAAGTTACATTTTTAAAAGGTCACCGGAATAATTCGTAGGTACACTAAAATTTGAGAACACTGCTCTAGACAACTGAGTTAATACTGTTAGCCACAAAGCACCAGCAGATATTAGAATTGAAAAGAGTTAACAACGTTCAGGTTTTGGTGATGTTCTCCAGTAGATTTGAGGGATTTCCTGAAGCAGTAGCTGTCAGTTATTACATGAATTTGAAAGTGAAGTTCCATCCACTTGTGCCTGCAGATATGGGTGTGTTCTGCTTATTTCTATTTTACTAGATTCTTTGTGTTCATGTTTTATTTGTATTCATGCTTTGTTGAAATCAAAGTAATAATGTTGAAAATTTTAAATCCTTGTATCACATAGCAATTTTGGGGTGTTTCTTTTTTTAATTCTAAAGGTTTTATTTGATTAGACTATATATTCTTAAATTTCAGTTTTATGGGTTAAAGAAGCTCTTTCAATAGGTGTGAATTAGCAATGCCTTTAGTTTGCGGAGGAAGACTTCAATAACCAGGTCAAAATAGGCAGAGGTGGTTTCTCCTTTTATACTTAAATCATAAAGCAAAACTCCACAGCAAAACTTGCTTCTTTTACTGGTTTTAATTCATAAACCTCACTCAAAAGTCAACTTGATGTCACACTATAGAACACAATGCCATTTATCTTATTCCTGTTTTAGAAACTATTGGAATCTCTCTTTTATACTTTGTTCAGGATTCATTATAGCATCTTACCAACTTTTAGTATAGGACATTGGTTTACTTTTAACATAAAACAGTGGTACACACATTCCAAAAGCAACAGATCAAATGTTTTTGCTAATTATTTGGTCTTTAATATTTGTTTACGCATATTCCCTTAAGAGCTTTAATTATTTATTCTTGTTTTAATGTATTTTCCTTATTAAAGATAAATATGTCATATTTAATTCCCCCTATTTCTCAGTAATTTAAAGTAATATTTAATTACTTCTAAACAGTTTTATACAAGACTTTGCTATTTTGGAAACATTGCTAATTTGGTTCTCTCCTATCTGTCCAGAAGCAAGAACCACCTGAGAAATGTGATCCTAAACAAGAAAAGTCTCAGATATCTGGGAAGGAGGAAGAAACACCAGTCACCATCTTAGTATGTAATATTTTTCATGTACTATTGAATTCCTAAAAAGAATGATATTGCCCAATTTAAAATTGAACTCCAATGAATGTCTGTTATCTTTATTGTCAAAATTATGATTTTACTTTTCAGATAATTAACATCAAGATAAACTCCAGATAAAGATTAACATCAAGATAGCATCCAGATAAAGTAACTGGTAGATCATTTTCAGCCATGCCTCTTATGATCAAAAACTCATTTTTCCCTTAAAAATAAAATCTTATTTTTCAAAATTGTTAATAGATGGAAAATCTCCTTACGGGGAAGGGCAGACAGAACTCACCGCCCCAGTCGTGATCCTTCAGATTCATCTTCCACTTTGGGAATTTTTCACTAATCGATGCTGTCACCACTACACAATAGCAAACATTCAGAGATAACAAAAGAAAAATCACAGGGAATTGCATACAGCCAAAATAATGGCTTTACAACAATGTGGCTTATTCATCTTCCATGCATAACCCTCTACAAAAATGCCTCTGTGCCTGATGTACTACATCCAAGCAGTCAAGACATAGAGAAGTCCACCCTCAAAGATACCTATATTCAGTGGTGTGCTATAGCCAGCTCTCAAGAGACAATTGTGCACATTTCTACCCAGGCTCCTGTTCAGTAATGTCACTTTAATAACTTGAATCATCCACAATGAGAATTTTAAGACCATGGCAAACACTGCAAATCTGGGCTTTGTTGTTTTCTGGAGAGCCAGTTGTTAAAACACTTATCAGTACATGATTGTTTATATTCTTCGTAGTCCAGACTCTTGTGGACTAGGCCTCATAAGAAAGAAGAACTCACTCTCTACAATGTCAAAGTTCAAACTTCTGAGTTTCTTTTTATGTCTCAGGTCCCAGGTAGTTGCCCAGTAACTGGCACCCAGAATGGATATCTTCTCAAGGAATACCCTACTTCCTACCCAGTGATGCGTGACTTTTCCCTATAAAATGTACAGGTTATTCCAGAATTATATCAATACAACCCAATAAGCCTAACATTAAGATGTAACAGGAGGTCAAGGAAGAAGGAGGTTTAATTCCTTACATCTTTCATAGGTGCTCTTACACAGGTTTTCATGAGTTTGAATAGGGATCTCATTGATTTCCAACTTGAGTGTTTTCATTTGCCCATATTAGGATGTCATCTCAAAGAATTTAGTACCATTCTGTTTGCATTTAAAAGTTTGAGCTAGATTTGTCTCATTGTTTATAATGGGGGGCTGGGAGTTTGAGCAACCCAAAGGCCCATTAATATGAGATTGAATAAATATTAAATAAAAGTACATCAGTATAATATAATACAATGATGTCATAAAAAAGAAGAATGGGCAGAGTTATACACTGACTAATAACACAGAAAAAGAGAACCAAGATATATTGTTACATGGAAAAAGTAGCTGCAGAACTCTGTGATTAGCATGATCTCATTTTTAAAATAAAAAGGCATATATATACCCATATGAATATATTTGCATATAGAGAAATTTTGGAAGGATATAGATACTCAACTCATAATAATGGGTATCTCACAGGAACAGGATTTGAATGGGGGAAAAAGTTTTCACTGCCAGTGACATTTGAGTTTTTAAAGTGTATACATATCATTTCTATAATATTTAAAGATATATTAAAAGCTAGATATTTATTCAATTGTACACTAACGATTCATGCATTTTACTACCTGTAAATTTATACCTAAAAATTTATACCCATGTTTTTTAAAAAAGATGGTGTGTGCCAAAGTTCAACCAACCATATTAAAACGGACTTTATTGGACGAAATGGATTTCTCTTTGGCACTTCACTTTAAATGTATGACTTTGATTAGCTAATCATTGAGAAATTGAGAAGTTATTCTAATTTATTGTATGTAATTATGATTATTTTTAGACATAACATTTACTATTCTTCTTAACATTTTTACCATGCCTCAAGGATTCTTTTTTGTCCCTCCCCCAAACCCCCAAAAATAGTACCTATTTAAGGAAACTGAAATAAGCACTATTCTGGGGGAAGGAAAGTTAGCAATAATCTTTTGTTGCTGAGACATATTAAAGAGTGACAAAACAAAATGCCTGCTATTTTGGCATTTGCGATTCAGTGCATATACCATGTGACAATATATGAAACTCCCTCAGGAAGCAACAGATCTCAAATACTTGCATCCCTAAATTGATTAAATCTTATGCATTTATTTTTATGGCATCAAAAATACAGCATGTTTAAAGAGTCTCTTACTTTTTCTCCTTTCAATGAAGGACTCTTCCGAGGAAGATAAAGAAAAAGAAGAGGTTGCTGCTGTCAAAATCCAAGCTGCCTTCCGGGGACACGTAGCCAGAGAGGAGGTAAAGAAAATGAAAACAGATAGTCTTCAAAATGAGGAAAATGAGGAAAAAGAGGAAGACAAGTGAGGACACTGTTTTTACCTCCAGGAAACATGAAAAATAATTCAACTCCATTAATCTTCTTGTTATTGTCATTTTTTCCTGAGTAAGGAAGATTTGATGTTGTGAAATAACATTTGTTGCTGTTGTGAAAATCTGTCATGAGCATTTGTTTAATAAGCATACCATTGAAACATGCCACTTGAAGATTTCTCTGAGATCATGAGTTTGTTTATGCTTGTCTCAAGCCTATCTCTAGAGACCCTTGGATTTAGAGTTATAAAACTAAAGTATCTGAGATTACAGAGATCTCAGAGGTTATGTGGTCTAACCATTATCAAATAAATAAATCCTCTCTATCACATCCCCCAAAAATGTTCTTTAGCTCCTGTTTCACTCTTAGTGATAAAGAATTTCACTGCTTTTTAAGGATAGTCTATTTAAATTTAGAATTTTTAGAAAGATAAGCTGGGTCAAAACGCTGCCTCCTTCAGCCTGGCCAACATGGTGAAACTTCATTTCTATTAAAAATACAAAAATTAGCCGGACGTGGTGGTGTGTGCCTGTAATCCCAGCTACTCAGGAGGCTGAGGCAGAAGAATCACTTGAACCCAGGAGGCAGAGGTTGCAGTGAGCTGAGATTGTGCCACCGTACTCCAGCCTGGGCGACAGAGCAACACTATGTCTCAAAAAACAAAAACAAAAACAAAAAAACTGGCACCTTGTAAATTTAACCCACTTGTTTTCATTTATCATACATGCATTAGATTATTTATTGAAAATGTATTTAGCACTATTCATGTGCTGGGAATTAGTAGCGAATACTGTCCTTACACTCATGCAACTTACAATTTTTTATTGTTTTGCTCTCCAGAACATCACATTGGAAAAAGCAAAAGCTATCATATCATGCTGTCTTCTTCAGTTAAAACTTCCCAAGTTTTTTTAAATATACAATGGTGTATTAAAAAATATACAAATGGTAATGCCTATTTTACAAACGCAGAGGCTTTATATCTTATTTGAATGGTTCACTGAACGATTCAAATTCTCAGTGCCTTATTTTTAGAAAGTTCAGTCTCTCCTTTTTGAGGCCCCTCCACCCTTGATTGTCCAAGAAACTGAGGGTTCATATCTTAGACCAAAGGGTGCAGTTCTCTTCCCAATACAAAAGGTAGAAAGTACAGTCTTACCATTTAGTTAATGCTATTGCCTTCTACCATAATGTAACATAGTCCAGCAGACTGAGGTGATTCTCTGGCTGGTTCCAATTCCTGCCTGCACCATAGTGGATGGTCCGTGATTTAGTTCCAGGATTACATCTCTCTTCGTTCATAGTTACACAGCCATTGTTCCCAAAGCCCAGAAACAAGGTGGGATGGCCCAGTCCTGAGGAGTTTCTAAAACCAGGTATATATTATATCATAACAAATACTCTTCTACAAACACTTTGATCCTTGTCATAGGCTTAGATGTACTCTTTCTCCAAAGCAGCTTTATTTCAGCTGCCTCACTGCCCATTCCTGGTACTGAGCCTTTATCAGGCTGTGCAACAGAGGTTCACCCAAGTGATCTCCACTCAAACACAGTTGATTCACACCAACCCTTTTAAGGTTGTGGCATTCATTCTCTAATGTCCACTCATACAGGCAGCCTTTCTCCTTCTAAAGTCTTGCTGCCACTATAGTGAATTTCATGCTAGCTAAATACAAGTCTCTAATATCCCCCTTCCTCCCCTCCTTAACCCCTCTCCTCCAGGCTTAGAGAGGAAAAGAAATCAGTTCTCCAGGATTCCAGCTGCTCATCCCTCCCGTTCCACTGAAAGTACCAGCTTCCAACACCTTCCCCTCCCGAACAAAGCCATCCTGCTTAGAGGATCATCAAGGGGGACCCAGAATTTATGCAAAGATTTAGATTCCCTGACCTGGAGAGCAGACCAGAAGAGAAAAAGAGATTTTTTTTTTCCATAATGAATATATAGCAGGAAAAAAAAAATGAGTTCGCTTTTTCAGTAATTCTCTTGTTATACACATAAAGTAACTAATACTCTGCCTTCCATACACACACACACACACATACATCTAGTGGTGGTGTGATATTTGTACTGAAGGAGAAAAAGGAAAATTTGAGCAATGGATGTGATATGACAACAACACATATGAATGACACTTTATTAGAACTTAACTGGTTTTCCTTTTATCTCTCTGGCTGTTCCTTCTCAATTTCCTTTCCTGGTAACTCTTCAACTCCCCAACACTAAGTGCCCTTAGGCTCAGTCTTTTGACCCCATTTCTATATTCACTTGATTTCCTGCAGTCTCATAGCTTTAAAATCCTTGTTCTTAATGATTACTCCCAGACCTTTCTCTCCTCTGCCTGAGAACTTCTGTATCTATATTCAACTGCCTATGTAACATCCCCATTTGGATGTCTATAGGCACCTCAAAAGTAACATATCAAACGACTCCTGATTTTGTCCCCAAATCTGAAACTTCCCCACTCCCAAGTTTTTCCATTCAAAAATGGCTGCTCCATTCTTCCATTTCCTTGGGCCAAAAACCTTGAATTCATCTTTAATGCTTCACTTTCTTTCATACTCCATATACAATCTATCAGCAAAACCTGTGGGCTGTACCTAGAAAATAAATTCAGAATCTGCCTACTTCTCACCACTTCCATTGTTACCACCTTGGTCCTAGTTCCTATGATGTTCTTGTGAATTACTGCGATAACCTATACGAGTCAGTGATTGTCTCACTACTGCTGCACAACCCATTTCAAAGTCAGTGCTTTAAGACAATTATCCTTTCTCCTGGGTCTGTAGGTCAGTGGTAATGTAGCTGAGCTAGGCTGGACTACAACCTCAAGGTTCGCTTTGGGTTTGTGGGCTGACAAGAGGAAGGTCTGCTTCAGGCTGTGGGCCCACCAGTCAGCTGCAGCACAGCGCCTCTGCTTCACGTGTCCTATTCTGAGCCCATGCTGAAAGATGTTATCCAGGACAAGCTCTTCTCATGCTGGTCACAGAAGACAAACAGGAAAACCCAGCATTCAAGAGTACTTCAAGCTTTTGCTAATATCACTTCCACTGACATCCCATATTTAAAAAAAAAAAAAAAGTCGTCTAATGAAGCCCAAAGAGGATGAGGAAATACACTGTTCACCATGTATGCATAATACTACTATAGAGTAGTGAAGAATTGGGACCAGTAATTTAATCTGCTTTATTGATTATAATTATATCTTTCCCACATGCAAACTAGACCCACTTCTATTCCAAAACCCCTGAAAGTTCCATCACATCTTTGAAGTCCAGGATCTCATGATCTACATCAGGTCCAGATATAGCTCTTCTTGACATAGAGACCTATGAATTAAAAGAGCAAGTATCTTTTTCTCACATACCAAACATACAACAAATGATGGATTAGTGACGATAATAACCACAAAAAAACCCCTTATTCACAAAGGGGAAAAATGGAGGCAGATCATAGCCACTGGTCCATAACAATCAGGAAATCTCACTGGACAATGGTTGTCAGTTTCCTCTATTGGAGGGAATTACGTTTCATGATTAGGCACTGGTTCTGTTCCCTAAGAATGATTTTCCAGTCTATCCTCCATAGCTCTTGGTTCTGCACTCGAGGGAATCATTCTTTTACCCTCATCTTCCTTAGTCACTTGCAAAGGACATTAGAGAATATACCCTTTTTGGTGGATAAATGGGTTCTTCAACCTGCTTTTTGCCTGTAGAATATTAGAGCCCAATAATCTGTTTATATCCTCTAGCATGTCAATCTCTTTTAGCTGGTACTGGTACTTTTGCCAATAAAGTTCTTTTTTAAACTTTGTGGATTTCCTATGAATTTGACTGTAGTAAACTCCATGTGCCAAAAGGTGTGGTGCACTCACAATTTCTTTCAAGATATACCTCCCTTTGTCTCTCTCTCTCTCTCTCTCTCTCGTTCTCCAATACTATTAAGAGTGAAAAATTGGAAAGAATATTTCAATATATAAAGACTTCTATCATAACTGCTGAGCATTCACTATCCCTTCTTCTCCCAGCTTCCACCTTATATTACTCAGGGTCTCCAGAGAAACAGAGCCAATAGGATATGTATAGATATATGACTAGGAATTTATTATGGGAGTTGGCTCATGCACTTATGGAAGCTCAGAAGGCCAACAATATGCTATGCGCATGCAGAGAACCAGAGAAGCCAGTGGTGTGATTCAGTCTGAGTCTGAAGGCCTGAGAACCATGGAAGCCAATGGTATAGCTCTCAGTCCAAGGCAAAAGCCCTGATAACCAGGGAGGGGAGCTGCTTGTGTGAGTCCTGAAGTCTCAAGGCCCAAGAACCAGCACCTCTGGTGTCCAAGGGCAGAGAAAAATGCATGTCCTAACTCCAAAAGAGAATTTGCCCTTCCTCTGCCTTTTAGTAGGTACTGGTACTTTTGCCAATAAAGTTCTTTTTTAAACTTTGTGGAAATCCTATGAATTTGACTATAGTCAACTCCATGTGCCAAAAGGTGTGGTGCACCCCTCCCAAGAGAAGTTACCCTTCCTCTGCCTTTTTGTTGTACCCAGGTCCTCAGTGTCAGTCTGCCTACATTGGTGAGGGCAGACCTTTACTTAGTCTACCAATTCAAATGCTAATCTTTTCCAGAAACATTTTATCAGCTCTCTGAGCATCCCTTATTCAGTCAAGTTGTCACAAAAAATGAACCTTCACATACTTTTTCCCCTTTTCAATACATCAACCAGAGTATCCTATTATAATTTAAGTCACATCATGTCACTCCTCTGCTTAAAACCCAATGGCTCCTCATTTCACTCAGAGTAAAAGTCTTCCTTATGATCTACAAAGTCCTCTGCATATCTTTCCTCCTGTTAGCTCTGACCCCCATATCACTTGTTCACTTGGCTTCAGCCACTCTGGCCTCAAAGCTCTTCCTGAGACATTCCAGGCATGCTCCTGTCTCAGGGATTTTGCATATGTTGTTCCCTCTGCCTGGAATGCTTTTCCCAAGCATTGCCCTATTCCTTCACGTCTTTAGTCAATGAGCAAAAGTCAGTGAGACCTTCCATGAACCACTCCCCCTATCTAAAATAGCTTTTGAAAAAAGCACTCCTCTTTCTCCTTTTTATTTATCTCCTTAGATCTGGACACCATCTAATATATCTTGTTCACAGCCTGCTTCCCTCAGTAAAATCTATGCCATGAAGATAGAAATTTGTTATTCTGTTCACTGCCTAGTGCCTTTTTTACATGCAGTGGGAAGGAGTGAATCACTTCTAGTGGCTCATAGAGAAGTTGAAGGAGCCCTAGCAAATCTCCTTCCATCTAATTAGCTTTGATTGGGTAATACATCTCTTCTTGAATCAATTATTGAGGCCAAGGGAAAGGAATGTGCTCATAAGTTTATTCATGTGACTAACAGAACCTGTCCCTGGAGTAGGTCAGTTTGCCCAAAAATATTTGGCTGAAAGTAGAGGAAATTTGAAGTCTCCTATAGGAAATAGAGGAATGGAGGAATGTTGTCAACCAACAAATATCCACCACAACGCTTTAATCACCACATGGCTTCTCACTACACTGCATTTGTGAATCATTCATCAAAACCGAAGATGAGAGAAGTATCAAGACTAAAAGGAAGAAAAATGAAACAGCATGTGAGGGGTTAACAAGACATGGGAATGTGGAAATTTGGGTAGCCTGCCACATAAATTGCAATGCTAATGGTGCTTCCTGGAGCTATGCAATGCAAAAAGGAGCAAAAGAAAGAGCTTTGAGTGCACCTTTCAATAGCTCAACTGGTAGAGGAGAGGACTATATACAGAAAGAGTTTTGGGTCTAGGAGAATATGAAAAATCATGAGAGAGAGAGAGGGAGAACTTGAACTGTTTTAGAAATATATGCAAAATTTTTCTCTGTGGGAAGCTAAGTGTGAGAGTTTGTCAACATGAATTTTTCATAAAACATTCTTATGAACACTGTACCTATGGAGAAGGAGTCTTCTGTCGAGATCATCAAGCAGTTCTTTTTAATAGACACAAACCCAGCATAATTTGGAGGGAATTTATCTCTGTTCCATGGTGATATGAAGCTCAGTCAAACAATGTCTCTGTGATCCGAGATGAACCCAGGATGAGGTCTCGAATTGTCACTGTCATTCTGTCTCTAAGCTATTACATCATTCACTTTCTTTGTTCTAAAGCAAACGAAACAGTAATTTCCCCAATTCCTCAATAAAATTAACAGTTTCTATACCTCAAAACAACTTGAGCTCTCCCTTTTTATATGCTTTCAACTTTTATTATAGATTAGGGAGTACCTGTGCAGGTTTGTTACATGGGTATATTGTGTTACACTGAGGTTTGATCCTGTCACCCAAGTAGTGAGCATAGTACCCAATAGTTGATTTTTCAGCTCACTCCCCACTCTTTTCCTCCTGGTCTAGTAGCCCCCACTGTCTATTGTTCTCCATTTTTATGTCTATGTGTATTCAATGGTTAGCTCTCACTTATAAGTGAAAACATGCAGTATTTGGTTTTCTGTTCTTATGTTAATTTGCTTAGGAAAATGGCCTCCAGCTTCATCCATTTTGCTGCAAAGGACATTATTGCATTCTTTTTTGTGGCTATGTAGTATTCCATGGTATATATGTACCACATTTTCTTTATCTAATCCACTATTGAAGGGCACCTAGGTTGATTCCATGTCTTTGCTATCGGGAATAGCACTGCAATGAATATATGAGTGCATGTCTTTTTCATAGAATGAATAATTTTCCTTTTGATACATATCCAGTAGTGGAATTGCTGGGTGAATGGTAGTTCTGTTTTAAGTTCTTTGAGAAATCTCCAATGCTTTCCACAGTGATGAACTAGTTTGCATTCCCACCAAGAGTATATAAGCATTTTCTTTTCTTCTCAGCCTCAACAGCATCTGTTCTTTTTTTACTTTTTAATCATTGCTATTCTAACTGGTGTGAGATCTGTCTCACTGTGGTTTTGATTTGCATTTTTCTGATGATTAGTGATGTTGAAAATTTTTTTCATATGTTTATTGGCTGCTTGTATATCATCTTTTGCGAAGTGTCTGTTCATATCCTTTGCCCATTTTTAAGTGGCTTATTTGCTTGATTTGTTTTTGGTTTGTTTGTTTGGGGTCTTCTTTTTCTTTTTTTCCTTTTTTTTTTTTTTTTGAGACAGCGTCTTGGTCTCTTGCCCCAGTTAGAGTACAATGGCACTATCACAGCTCACTGCAGCCGTACACCCACCTCAGCCTCCCAAGTACCTGGGACCACAGGCTCATGCCACCACATCTGGCTAATTTTTTAATTTTTATTTTTGTAGAGACAGGATCTTCCTATGTTGCCTAGGCTGGTCTCAAACTACTGGGCTCAAGCAATCTTCCTGCCTCAGCCTCCCAAAGTGCTGGGATTACAGCCATGAGCCACTGCACCTGGCCTCGTCTCTGATTTCTTTCACCAGTGTTTTGCAGTTCTAGAGACCTCTGACCTCCTTAGTTAGATGAATTCGTAGGTATTCCACTTGAGCTTTCTAACATTTGGATATATTTCAGCAGATAACATATTATCTTCAAATTTGGATTTTCCCCTGTAAAATTATTCCAATGTTCTTGTTTTACTGGGTGGGCAGCAGGGGGATGGGGTTGAGAATCCAGAAACCAGGTACTAATTTCTTACCTGTAGCTTTCTTTACTTGAGGATATTTCTAGAGTGCATTATAAACAGGACTAGGACCCTACTTTTATTCCTATTTTCCCTTTCTTGCTATCTGATATGAACATATAATCCATTTTGTGTCAATTTATGATGTTGATAAAATCATTTCCAATCTGAAGTGCTTTTTACAAATATAGCTACTCAAATTGACAATTATTTATGCCTGTCATGCTGTCAGAAGAGAGTGTACATGCAGAATATAATACGTCAGAATGTGAAATTATTTTCATGAATGAAATATTCTTCAAAGTAAGCAGGCTCTGTTGTGTAGAGCTAAAAAATTAAAGCCTGCTGGGGAGTAATGTTGTTATAACTAAAATCTCAGGAGCCACCACACTCATCACCGCACACTTTGACAAAGGACTACTGACACTGCAAGACCATCAGATCACCACAGAAACTGTATGAACTACTATCTTAAGGGGGTCAGATATAATGGGGAAGGTATGAGAATCTGCCACTATTCTACCCCTGAAGACACACCTTATCTCAAAAGGCTTCTGACCAAAAAGTGTAGCATCTTATACAAAAATAACTAAGATGGATTAAAGACTTAAATGTAAAACCCCAAACCATAAAAACCCTAGAAGAAAACCTGGGCAATATTATTCAGGACACAGGCACAGGCAAAGACTTCATGACAAAAAGTATAGTATCTTACACCACTGAAACTATATTACTAAGAAGTAGGGTCCAGTTTAATAAACCAAGTACTAAACCCAATTTTGGAAGCTATCAGAAAAACTTGTTTTTTAATTCCTTGAAATGACAGAACATATGCTCATCTGGACCCTTAATAAGCAGTTGGTAGGAAAGCATGATTACTGCAGTGTTGTTTGTTGTCCCAGTAATGAGGTTAGAGTCACTTGCCTTCAGATTGCTTGGGTAATGTAGTCAATGCTATAATGTGCTACCCAGATCTGCCCCCTCCTTCCGACTCTTTGAGGACTTAAAGCTGCCTCTTTTCTAAGAATTGTCCTCAGCATTAAAGTCATGCCTCCCTGGGGGCAGCCCCCATTGAATGCCTAGTCAGTGATCTGTTACCAGGGCTGATCCCTCACCTCAAATTTAGACACTTTTGCAGAGCCATCCCAGCTGTCACCCAAGGGATTGAGTAAACCTTTATCACAACTTTACTGCAGTTCAACCTCATCTATCCAGTCCTGCGTCTCTGTCATCTGGGTGTTGTTCCTGAATGTACTCTTTAGTAAACCACCTATACTCAAAGTCTGCCTCCAAAACTATGCCCCAAAAACCTGACCTATGACTGATTAAGTTGCAAATCTCTGGCATACTTGGGCATTTTAAAACCCTTTGCAGCTTTGCAGATGCCACCACCACCTGGAGGCTTGTAGTATCAGCCATGGTCAACCCCACCGTGTTCTTCAACATTGCTGTCAATGGCAAGCCCTTGGGCCACATCTCCTTCAAGCTCTTTGCAGACAAGTTTCCAAAGACACCAGAAAACTTCCGTGCTCTGAGCCCTGGAGAGAAAAGATTTGGTTATAAGGGTTCCTGCTTTCACAGAATTATTCGAGTTTATGTGTCAGGGTGGGGACTTCACACGCCATAATGGCACTGGTGGCCAAGCCCACCTACAGGGAAAAATTTGATGATGAGAACTTCATCCTAAAGCATACAGGTCCTGGCATCTTGTCCATGGCAAATGCTGGACCGAACACAAATGGTTCCCAGTTTTTCATCTACATTGCCAAGACTGAGTGGTTGGATGGCAAGCATGTGGTCTTTGGCAAGGTGAAAGAAGGCATGAATATTGTGAAGGCCATGGAGCCCTTTGGGTCCAGGAATGGCAAGACCAGCAAGAAGATCACCATTGCTTACTGTGGACAACTCTAATAAGTATGACTTGTGTTTTATCTTAACCGCCAGACCATTCCTTCTGTAGCTCAGGAAAGCACCCTCCACCCCATTTGCTCGAAGTATCCTAGAATCTGTGCTCTCACTGCAATTCCCTTTGGGTTCCATGTTTTCCTTGTTCCCTTCCATGCCTAGCTGGATTGCAGAATTGAGTTAAGTTTATGATTATGAAATAAAGACTAACAAAAAAACTGTCTTATTATAAATATATATATGTACTTTTTCAACTACAGAATACTAACATCAGGGGAAAACACAAAAAAGTAATCATTACATTTACTAAAAATTTATGAGAGTCTCCTAATAAGTTCAAAAGTATTTAAAACTAAAAAAATTGTTGTCTTATTGTAAATATATGTATATTTATATATGCATATTTTAACTACAAAATAGTAGCATCAGGGGAAAACACAGGAACATTTTTCACAAATGTAAAGTATAATTTTCTTCCGATAGATTTAAAACTCAAAGGCCAGAAAGTCTTGCCAGATAAACAAGATGAATCTGAAAACTAATAGTTAATTTTATATATTCCTTAGTGAGATGGATTACTCATCATTAAAACTGAACTTTTATAAGCCTGCTGCTTCAAGTACCTTAAATAAAAGAAAGATGTGCACCACAAATGATCAAAATGTCCCGGTAACTATAGGTAAGCTTTAGATCACAATGCTTTTCCTGTGTATGAGTGCACATTATTAGTATTTTTAAATGTTATTTCTTAGATTTGAAAAAGCAGTCTATGGGCTATATAGTTGTCCAAGAATTTCATAGATTATACTTTTGCCAGTTAACTGGTTCTTCAATTTTCATTATTTAGGCTAATGTTATTGCATTGAAATATATCCTAGGTTACTAGAGAAAAGCTTCTGAAGACATTATTTCTCTATTTCTAACATAAAAGAACTGTCATAAGGAATATGGACACCTGTGACTTTTATACATATCTTTAACAAAAAATTAAGGATCCAAGTACTTTTCCCCCTCCTCAAAACTTCCATCAGTTTTATGTGTGACAGTATTGTACTTAACAGGGTCTCCTTTAAATAAGAGTTTATGTAAGCAGAGTGAAGAATTGCATAGTGAGGTTTTAACAAGTCCTCTTTCTAGCAACAAATTATTTCTTTGTTGAAAAAAGTTGAAATCAATTGTGGAATATTTATCATTATTTCTCGTTCACAACATTAGTGTAGTTCCCACCACAAATGTACTAACAATATCCTCTTTAACCATGTAAGCATGATTAAATGGATTATTTTTTCAGGGTAAGTAGGATGAAGTCTAATATGTGTCAGATTAGACTTCCTCCTACTTAACCTATGTGTGCACGTGTGTACGTGTGTGTGTGGTTTTTTTTTTTTTTTTTTAGGGACAGCTCTCACTCTAACTTAGGCTGGCATGCAGTGGTGTGAGCATACCTCACGGCAGCTTCCAACTCCTGGGCTCAAACAATTTTCATGCCTCAGTCTCCCGAGTAGCTAGGACTGCAAGTGCACACTAACATGCCCAGCTTAGTTTTTAAATTATTATTATTATTTCTGTAAAGACAGGGTCTCACTATGTTGCCCAAGCTGGTCTCAAACTTTTGGGCTCAAGCGATCCTCCCACCTCGGCCTCCCAAAGCACTGGGATTACAGGTGCCATGCCTAGCCTGAAATGTTACATATTTATATAATACAATGTTTTAACTAGTTTTGCATACATTGTCTCATTCAACTTTCTCACAGAAATCTCTATTTTCACTTTAATCAAAATTCAGAGAAGTGAATGCCTCATCCCAAATCCCCCAGACCGTAGCAGAAATTGAAATCAAGTCTCTTTTTACTTCAGATCTCATGTTTATGCAGATTGTTCTGTCTCTATATGATAGATAAATGGTAATACCTCAGTACCTATAATCCAGTTTATATTTAGAATCTGTTCTAGAAATTCAATTTAATTTAATTTTTTTAATGAAATATGTTCTATCTTTAGTTTTGAATGATGACTATGTAATCATAGTACTAGACTCTTTATCTAAGGCCTCAGTGCCTTTGGGAACTAAAAAAAGACTCAAAGAAATCAAATATGTTTAACAGGCAGATAAGTTCCAAGAGAGATTTTCTATTTTTTTTCCCGTCACCTACTCCAAATGTATCTCAGATGCCTTACATTAACCAGAAAAGGGAGTGAAAATGTTCTCCTCTCTCTTCAGATTGAACAAACAAGAAAACGCAAATAAAGTTCAGTTAATCCTATACTCTGATAAAATTTAAATCATACAGAACTTGCATGAGAGAGATGAAAAGTTGGGTATGTAGGTGTGGCGGTGTGTACCTGCAGTTCCAGCTTCAAGGCTACAGTGAGCTATGATTGCGCTACTGCACTCCAGCCTCAGCAATAGCGTGAGACCCTGTCTTAAAAAACAAAAACAGAAAGGACAAGAAAAGTTGGCCCTGGGGTCCCCAGTCCAGCTTGTTGTGCGCAAATCATGTGTCTAGGACGACATTGCTTTTCTTGGGCTTTTCCTCTGCTACTGAAAAATATCTGACACAGAGAGCTTTCTCTTCCTTAGAAGACCTCCTCTCTTTTCCCTGTGCCTGGCACATTTGAATTCTTTTGCCACTTCTTCCATACTCCAAAACACCCCCTATCTTCCCTCTTCCTCCCTATTTCAGGTTGTAGCCTTTCCTCTAACATGACTTTATGCCTAGGAAATCATGCCTTAGTCATGCAGTGGCACTTTTATATTATCATTTCTCTTGCCTATTTTCTCTGCTGGATGGAGAGGAGTAACTCCAAGCTTTTTCTTCACATTTTCTCTTTTGTTCGTCTTTGGTTACTCTTAGATGTATATTAAAAAATCAGACATCTAGACATCTCTCACTGTGAAAATTAATCTTGTGTCAATAGCTCTCATCTGATATGTGCACCACATTCATATTCTTCTTACTAGCATAAGTTTTAGATCTTTTAATGCTAAAAAGGCATCTCTCTCTACTGACCTTTTGTTAAAATAGCCTTAGCACATGCATGCTCAATTGCCTCCTCCTGACTGGTCTTTTTTTTCCCCCTCCCCTCCCCTCCCCTTTTCTCTGTCTTTCCTTCTCTCTCTCTTTCCTTCTTTTTCTCTTTCTTTCTTTTGAGACAAGGTCTCACTTTGTCACCCAGGCTGTAGTGCATACCTCACTGTATCCTCAAACTCCTGGGCTCAAGCAGTCTTCCCATCTCAACTTCACTGCAGGTGTACGCCACCACACCTGAGTTTTATTTTGGTAGAGATGGGGTCTTGCTGTTTCTCCTGATTCTTCAGGGATTTTTGTTTTTCCTTCAGTGCAGCAAATAGGGAATGTAGTCAGGGCACTCTGAGGGATACGAAAACATAGCTCTGAAAAGAGTTTACTATCTAGTGGAAAAGACTGCCTCTTAGCTGCAAGAGGTCCTGGATTTCCTTAAAGAGGAGCTTAAGAATGCATTCTGCTTGGAAGTGAGATTTAGGAGACTTGTCTTGATATTGACAATAGCAAGCACATACTCTTTAGACTGTATTTGGGATGGCCTGGGTAGAGATCTATTGATGTTAAGGTAGAACTAAAGTGACCAAACTGCCCCTTCAGCTGTCAATCTCAGGTTCCAGGTGTGATTTTGTGAGACAGATCTATTTGTGAAATAGGCTGATGGTGCTATAGATAAACTACAAATAGAGGTAAGAAAGGGGAAGGAGAGGCCGGGTGTGGTGGCTCACACCTGTAATCCCAGCACTTTGGGAGGTCAAGGTAGGTGGATCACAAGGTCAGGAGTTCAAGACCAGCCTGGCCAAGATGGTGAAACCCCATCTCTACTAAAAATACAAAAAGTTAGCTGGGCATGGTGGCATGCACCTGTAATCCCTGCTACTTGGGAGGCTGAGGCAGATAATTGCTTGAACCTGGGAGGCAGAGGTTGCAGTGAGCCAAGATTGTGCCACTTGCACTACAGCCAGGGTGACAGAGTGAGACTCTGTGTCAAAAAAATAAAAAAGGTGAAGGAGAATTAATTCTCTGGTGAAATCTGAAATGGCTTCACAGACAAGGTGGCATTTATACTAAACTTTAAAAAAATAGGCAAGCTTCCAACAAGTAAAAAAGTTGAGTGAAAAGCATTCCAGAAGTATGGAACTAGGTAAATGATGACCAAAGATGGAAAACTTGGGGCAAACTTGGGGCATAATTAGGAAGTGATGAGTATTCTGGTGTGAAAAGAAAAACAATGTATATATATGGCAAGCAAATGCATTGGGAAATAAAGTTTGAAAGACAAGTGAGGCAAAATCAAATTTAGTAACTAAAGTAGCAATGCTGCTAAGTATTGGAGCAAGGGACTTGAATTCAAATCCTGTCTCCAAATACTACATTCATTCCTTAAACCATGTGGCCTGTCTAGCAACAGAGAATTAGTAATGACTTTGCACTGTTTGTATGTTTTCTTTATTCATAAAAAGATCTAGAATCTTATGATAGAAGTTTGAACTTTAGGGAACTATTGAAACTATTTGAGTAGCAGTTTTTATTTTTTCTTGCTGGCATCATGTATCTCAGTCACTTCACAGATCTCTCAGTGATACAAATTTCACAACTTTGCTTTATTCCCCTCCATGTACAAAGATGCTTCCTATCTTGCATATCTGCAATTTTCTCCTCTTTAAGCAGTTATAAGCTGATGTCTACCTCAGCTCTTCACTACCTAAAGCTTAAAAAAGTGAGCTAAGTTGGTATTTGAGGGTGATATACTCTCAAGTAAATCTAAATTATTTTTTCTCTCTTTTTTTTACACCATTGCCCCCAATTCCACCATTCTACACTATAGTAGAGAAAAAGAGAAAAAATAATTTCTCCACTGCCACTTCACCCTCCACCACCATTCTACTCTCTAATTAGTTCAACGTTTTTTTTTTTAAGATGGAGTCTCACCCTGTCACCCACGCTGAAGTGCAGTGGTGCCACCTTGGCTCACTGCAAGCTCCACCTCCTGTGTTCAAGCAATTCTCCTGAGTAGCTGGGATTACAGGCTTGCATCACCATACCCGGCTAATTTTGTATTTTTAGTAGAGACGGGGTTTCACTATGTTGGTCATGCTGGTCTCGAATTCCTGACCTTAGGTGATCCACCTGCCTCTGCCTCCCAAAGTGCTAGGATTACAGGTGTGAGCCACCACACCAGGCCAACAATATTAATTATTTTGATCCATGAGCATGGGATGTCTTTCCATTTGTTTGTCGTCTTCAATTTTTTTCATCAATGTTTTATTGTACTCATTGCAGAGATCTTTTACCTCCTTGATTAAATTTATTCCTAGGTATTTTATTTTTTGTAGCTATTATAAATGGGATTACTTTCCAGATTTCTTTTTCAGCTATTTTGTTATTGGTCTATAGAAACACTACTGATTTTTGTATGTTAATTTTGTATCCTACAACTTTACTGAATTTGTTTATCTCTTCTAAGAGTTTTTGGTGTTGTCTTTAGGATTTTCCATATATAAGATCGTGTCATCTGCAAAGAGGGACAGTTTGAATTTCTCTTTTCCTGTTTGGATGCTCTTTCTTTCTCTTGCCTAATTGTTCTGGCTAGGACTTTTGTAATACACTGAATAAAAGTGATGAAAGTGGCATCCTTATCTTACCTCATTTCTTAGAGGAAAGTCCTCCAGCTTTTCCCCATTCAATATGATGTTAGCTGTGGGTTTTCTAATATATGGACTTTATTGTCTTGAGATATGTTCCTTCTATGACTAATTTGTTCAAGAGTTTGTATCATGAAGGGATGTTGAATGTTATCAAATGCTTTTTCTGCATCTATCAAGATGGTCATACAGTTTTTATCCTTCATTCTGTTGTTGTGATATATCGCATGTACTGATTTGTATGTATTGAGCCATCCTTGAATCCCCAGGATAAGACCCACTTGATCACAGTGTTTTATCTTTTCGATATGTTGTTGGATTCAGTTTGCTAGCATTTTATTGAAAACATTTGTGTCTATGTCCATGAAGGATATTGCCCTGTAATTTTGTTGTTGTTGTGTCCTTGTCTGGTTTTGTATCATCAGGGTAATGCTGGTCTCCCAGAATGAATTAAGAAGAGTCCCTTTTCTCTTCAGATTTTTAAAATAGTTTGAGAAGAATTGTTAGTTTTTCTTTAAAAGTTTGGTGGAATTCAGTGGTAAACTCATTTGGTCCTGGACTTTTCTTTGTTGGGAGACTTTATATTACTGAGTCGATCTCATTACTTGTTACTGGTCTGTTCAGGTTTTTCATTCCTTCTTGGTTAAATCTTGGTGGGTTATATGTATCCAGGAATTTATACATTTCCTCTAGTTTTTTGTTTGTTTGTATGTTTGTTTTGGTGTATAGTTGTTCATAATAGTCTCTGCTAATTATTTGTATATTTGTGGTATCTATTGTGATGCCTCCTTTTTCATTTCTGACTTTGAGTCTTCTCTCTTTCTTAAAAAAGGGGGAGTGATATGGCTCAAGGAGCTTGGTTAAAAATTTTAAAAAACTTAATTTTAAAAGGGGAGTCAGTTTAGTGAATGTTTAGCTAATAGTTTCTTAATTTTGTTTATCTTTTCCAAATACCAACATTTTGTTTCATTGATCTTTTGTATTTCTTTTAGTTTCTATTTTGTTTATTTCTTGTCTGACTTTTATTATTTTTTTCTTTCTACTAATTTTGGGTTTGGTTTGTTCTTGCTTTTCTAGTTCCTTAAGGTGCATCATTAGATTACTTTTTGGTCTTTTTACTTGTCTTTAGTGTGTTCAAGCTACCTATTCTTTCTGATTGAGTCTTGTTAGGTTATCATTTCTTTCAGGTTATCCAACTTTTGGCATATCATGTTCATAATAATCCCTTATGATACTTTTTTTTCCTAAGGTGTCTGTTATAATGTCTCCACTTCCATTTCTGATTTTGTTTACTTGAGTCTTCTCTCTTTTTTTCATACTTAGTACTTAGCTAGGGGTTTGTTGATTTTGGTTATTTTTTTCAAAGAACAAACTCCTGATTTGTTGATTTTTTCCTATAATTTTACTGTTCTCTATTTAATGTATTTCTGTTCTGATCTTCCCTCTGCTAACATTAGGTTTAGTTTGTTCTTTTTCTAGCTCTTTGATGTGTAATGTTAGACTTTTTATTTGAGATCTTCCTCCTTTTTTAACGTAGGCATTTATTGCTATATACTTCTCTCTTAGAACTGTTTTTTACTGTTGTCTTCTAGCCCCCTGCTTTTTTTTTCTCTTTCTCTCTGTGGTCCACCTTTGTGGTTTGGTAATTTTTTCTAGTTGCTAAGCTTTAATTCCTTTATCTTTCTCATTCGTGTATCTGCTATCGTCTTTTGCTTTGTGGTTACCATGGAGCTTATATAAAACTTCTTATAGTTACAATAGACTATTTTAAGATGATAACATCTTGAATTTGGTCACATATAAATACTGTAAACTTTTACTCTTCCCTCATAATTTACATTTTTGTTGTTTTTCTGATTTCATTGAATTGTCTGTTTGTATTCTCATGTATCTTGCTGAACTTCCTTAAGATCATTATTTTGAATTCCTTTACAGGAAATTTATAAATTTACTTTTCTTTAAGGTCAGTTATTGGAGAATTATTTTGTTCTTTTGGTGATGTCATATTTTCTTTTTCTTTTCTTTTTTCTTTTTTTTTTTTACAGACAGGGTTTCACCATGTTGGCCAGGATGGTCTCGATTGCTTGACCTCGTGATCCACCTGCCTCGGCCTCCCAAAGTGCTGGGATTACAGGCGTGAGCCACCGCGCCCGGCCCCATATTTTCTTTTTCATGTTTTTCTGTCTGTGAATTGATATCTGCACATCTGGTGGAATTCTCAGTGTTTCCAAACTTTACAGAGTGACTTTCATATGAAAAGGCTTTTACATGAAGATGGGTCTTAGGGTGCAGTTTGGAAGGGTTTGGTGGCTTTGGTTACAAGTAGATGTAATAGTATAGCTGCCATGCAGAATCTTCAGCTGCAATCAATGTCAGTGATGACATGTGTCTTAGTGACCTAGGCTGCAGAAGTTTGTTGCAATGGCGGCAGCAGCATGTGCCATTAGTGTCCTCAGTGACAAAGGCTTTTAGGATCCTCCTGTGTTTGTTTTCCCCAAAATGGGGAGTCTTAACTGAGGGAATCCTTCTTGGTATCAAGTCTGACATGAACTACAAGGAACTGCAATAGCACTGGGTTCCAGGGAAGACGTGCTCAGAGCAGCTGTGGAGCCAGGGTCGTGTGCTCAGGACCTCACCAGTCTACTGTGGCACCTGGGAATTTGGACACAAGTTCACTCTCTGAGGCGTAGGTAGGTCCTGACTACCATAAAGCTAAGGTCTGTGACTCTGGTGCATACCCCAGCTGCTCAGGCCTAGGGAGCTAGGTTGTAGCTGTGACTCTGCCCCTGAGCAGCAGAATACAGCATTGGGCCAGCTTTGGTAAAGAAGGGGTGTTCTGAAGGCTCAGGCTTTGGGAAGCAGGGCATAGCTGCAATTTGGGAACCAGAGGCTTAAAGGGCACAGCAGCAACTCAGGCCCTGGCAGGGGATGAGAAACTGTGTAGT
This sequence comes from Cacajao melanocephalus, assembly GCA_963573385.1. Taxonomy (NCBI): domain Eukaryota; kingdom Metazoa; phylum Chordata; class Mammalia; order Primates; family Pitheciidae; genus Cacajao; species Cacajao melanocephalus. The sequence continues at coordinate 26,814 of CAUYLG010021903.1, forward strand.
GGGGACCCCAGACTGTGGGATGGGAGGACACAGCAGCATTCCAGGCTCTGTGAAGTCAAGTGCAGTGGAACTAAGGTCCCAGGAATAGCAGGGGATAGCTGTGGCTTGGGCCCTGGGGTACAGGGAGCAGCACAATGATGACCCTCCTCCCTGGGAAGGCAGGGTGCATCCTCTGCTAGGGGATAGTCCAGTTTCATGGAAGCAGGGTTCTGCAGTTGTTCAGCCTGGAGAGTAGGTTGTTTCAGTTCACCCAATGCTCTGTTTTCCCGGGATGTGGGGCACCATATTGGCTCAGCCCTGGGAACTGCAGCTGCTTGGCTCAGCTAAGAGACCCATAATCTTGTGAAGTGGAGTGATTTGTCAGCTCCAACATGGCGGGGGCGGGGAAGGGTGGCTGCTCTGGGTGGCCACAGCACCAGTTCCCCGGAAAACATTATCTGAGGTCCAGTACAGGGGGACATGACTGCTCTGGGTAGCCAAGGCACCAGTTTCCCAGGAAGCACTGCTTTAGCTCCAGTGCTAGGGGCATTACTGATCTGGGTGGCCTAGGCACCATATCCCTGGAAGGTAGGATGCTGTAGCTGCAGCTCCTGCACTGGGGGGCAGGGCACAGCAGTCACTGGGAAGGGTAGGGCACAGCAGCTTGACCCCATGGAAGAGCATGTAGCAGCAGCTTGATTCAGGGATGGTGAACCACCAGACAGTAGTGGTACAGGTGTAACAAAGCATCGGGAATGGAGGTGCAAAAGCCACTCACCTCCAGAGCAGGACTCCCTCCAGCCGTGGTTCTGGATCTAAGGCGGCACAGCAGAGTAGGAGCACGTGAGGGGCAGAGGGCAGCATTGACTCCTTCTCTGGGGAAAGTGCAGCCATATGGACACCAGGCAGTTCCCTCTGATGTGCTTAGCACCTTTGAGGATTACAGGATTTCCCAGTGGTGAGGACTGTAGGTAACCTCAGTGGTGATGAGAGCTGCTGGGTTCCTCTTGCTTACCTTTTCCCTTCACTGAAAAGTTCATCCTGTTTCTGAGCTGGTCCTGACTGCAGTATAGATGGTGTAGAATGTGAGCTGCTCCCTTCTTTTCTCTATGCAACTATCCTGGGTTTCTATGCTCTACAGAGTTTATACTACTACTTTTTTTTTCTTTTTGAGATGAAGTCTCACTCTGTCACCCAGGCTGGAGTGCTGTGGTGTGATCTTGGCTCACTGCAACCTCTGTCTCCCAGGTTTAAGTGATTATTGTGCCTCAGCCACCTGAATAGCTGGGTTTATGGTTGTGCACCACCATGCCCAGCTGATTTTTGTATTTTTAGTAGAGATGAGGTTTCACCATGTTGGCCAGTCTGGTCCCAAACTCCTGACCTCAAGTGATCCGCTGCCTTGGCCTCCCAAAGTGCTGGGATTACAGGCATGAGCCACTGTGCTGGCCTATACTACTCCTTTGACATATTTCTGTTTTCTCCTTCAGTTACTTTCATCAAATTATAGTTGTTTATTCATTACTTTGGCTGTCTTTGTGTGGGAGACAAGCACAGGAGCTTCTAGTCAATAATCTAGCTGATGTCCTCCTCTTAAAATTTTAATTGAACCTAGGCATGGTGGCTTATACCTATAATCCCACTGACTTGGGAGGCTGAGGTAGGAGGATTGCTTGAGGCCAAGAGTTCTAGGCCAGCCTGGACAACATAGTGTGGTCCCACCTCCAAAAAATTAGAAACAAAAAACCTTTTTTAAAAATTAATTGAGCATGGTAACATGCATCTGTAGTCCTAGCTACTTGGGGAGGCTGAGGAAGGAAGATCATTTGAGCCCAGGGATTCAAGGCTGCAGTGAGTTATGATTATGCCATTGTACTCTAGCCTGGGCAACAGAGTCAGATCCCAACTCTAAAAACTGTTTTTTGAGTTGAAAGGTTTTCAGAATAGCATATTACCACTTATTACTGGTAATATTAATATTATTTGTACTTATATAATTGCATTTCTCTTATATATATTTAAATCTTACAATAAGCACTAAATGATGCTTTGTGACATTAATACCTTAATGAAAATAATGGAGCACTATATATTTTGTTTCTATGCCAAAAGCTATAAAAGCCTTTCTTAAAAACTATAAAGTGTAATGCCCACCAGAGGATGCCGCAACTGCAGAGAGAAAAGCCAGCAATGGCCTTAGTGACATCACATCTTCCTAATTCAAGTCAGGGAAACTAACACATACTTATCCTAGACAGTGATGCACATTTGTCTTCTGGCTTATAACCTACTGAACTTTTGGAAGAAGAGTTACAGTGAAGAGAACCTAGGAAAATTCAGAGGAAACTTGAGGGATAAAATTGGAAGACTACCTTGGCCTGAAGGTCGGCAGACTTCTCTTGTTCTCTAGTGGCATCAAAACTGTTCAACATCTATTTCTGCATCTTTAAATAATACTCTCTAACACCATTTAAAAAATGCCCTTAGTGATTGAATTGGTGTATTAGGCTGTTTTCACTTTGCCATAAAGAAATATCTGAGACTGGGTAATTTTTAAAGAAACGAGGTTTAACTGGCTCATAGTTCTGCAGGTTATACAAGCACAGTGCTGGCATCTGCTCAGCTTCTAGGGTGAGAGCTTTTACTCATGGTGGAAGGTGAAGGGGGAGTAAGCACATCACATGGTGAAAGCAGGAGCAAGAGAGAGTCAGGGGGGCACACATTACAACAAAACGAGAACTCAGTATCATGAAGACAGCACCAAGCCATGAGGGATCCACCCCCATGATCTAAATGCCTCCCACAGGCCACATCTTCAACACTGGGGATTACAGTTCAACATGAGATTTGGTGGGGACATATATTCAAACCATATCAATTGGTGACACATGTATGTAGTATGTCTTTCACATTGACAATTCAGATATTTCTCTGAATGACAGGATAAGAATACATGTTCTCTTGAGGGATCCTTTGCAACTTCCACTTGGCTATTAGGTGATTTCTTCAAGACCTGACATTTTAAAAAGTAGGGAATTCAACATGTAAATTACTATGACTCTCTCAGCAAACATACCGAATAAAAATCAAAACAAGTGAGACAGATATTACTGGATAAATAATCTTTCAGTGCAAAGACAGACATACATCCATAAGAAAAATTAGCAAACAGAGATTTCCCCAAATGAACAAAGAACCAGTGACTGACCCTACCAAGATGACAAAAATGAGGTCTCTGGCCAATTATTCAAAGCAGCAGTTTTAAGGAAACTCAGTGACCTCCAAGATGAAACTGAAAAACAATTCAGAAATTTATAGGAGAAATTTAACAAAGATACTGAAATAATTTTTAAAAAAATCAAGCAAATCTTGGAACTAAGAAATACATTGGCTGAAGTGAAAAATTCATTAGAGACTCTCAGCAGCAGACTGGATCAAGCAGAGGGAAAAATAAAAAAGCAGTAAGAGGTCGGGCATGGTGGCTCATGCCTGTAATCCTAGCACTTTGGGAGGCCAAGGCAGGTGGATCATTGAGGTCATGAGTTCAAGACCAGTCTGACCAACATGGTGAAACCCCATCTCTACTAAAAATATGAAAAATTGGCTGGGTATGGTGGTGTGCACCTGTAATCCTAGCTACCTGGGAGGCTGAGGAGGCAGAATTACTTAAACCTGGGAGGCAGAGGTTGCAGTGAACTGAGATCATGCCTTTGTTTTTCAGCCTGGGTAACAGAGCAAGACTCTGTCTCAAAAAAAAAAAAAAAAAAAAAAAAAGCAGGAAGACATGGCTGGGTGTGGTGGCTCATACCTGTAATTCCAGCACTTTAGGGGGCTGAGGCAGGTGGATCACCTGAAGTCGGGAGTTTGAGACCAGCCTGGCCAACATGGTGAAATTCCATCTCTGCTTAAAATACAAAACTAGCCAGGCATGGTGGTGGGTGCCTGTGCCTATAGGTGCCTGTAATTCCAGCTGCTTGGGAGGTTGAGGCAGGAGAATCACTTGAATCCAGGAGAAGGTCAGCAGGCTTCTCTTGTTCTCTAGTGGCAGTGAGCCAAGATCATGCCATTGAATTCCAGCCTGGGAAATAAGAGTAAAACTCTGTCGAAAGAAGAAAGAAAGAAAGGAAGGAAGAAAGAAAGAAAGAGAAAGAAAGAGAAAGAAAGAAAGAAGAAACAAAGAAAGAAAAAAAGAAAAGAGAGACAGGGCACTTGAAATCACACAATCAGAAGAGGAAAAAGAATGTAAAAGAGTGAAGATTGCCTAGAAGATTTATAGAAAGTTATCTTAAAAGACAAAATCTAAGAGTTGTTGGTATTCAAGAGGGAGTTGAGCAAGAGCAAGGAGTAGAAAGCTTACTGAAAGAAATAATAACAGAAAACTTTCCAAAACTTGAGAAATATATAAAAGATATGCAGGAAGGTCAGAGAACACCAGAGAGACTTGGCCCAAATAAGACTAACCCAAGGCATATAATAATCAAATGTTCAAAGTTCAAGGACAAAGAGAGGATTCTAAAAGTAGCAAGAGAAAAGAAGCAAATAATGTAAAAGAACTCCAAGTTGTCTGGCAGGAGACTTCTCAGCAGAAACTATGCAGGACAGGCCAGGCACAGTGGCTCATGCCTGTAATCCTAGCACTTTGGGAGGCCGAGGTGGGTGGATCACCTGAGGTCAGGAGTTCAAGACCAGCCTGGCCATCATGGTGAAACCCCATCTTTAAAAAAAAAAAAAGAAAGAAAGAAATATGCAGGACAGTTGGGAGTGGAACTACATTTTCAAGATGCTGAAAGACTGTATTATACATTTCCCAAACCACTTTAACATGTATTCCTAATACATTATAGTTTTAAATATATCATACAAAGATTCATTGAAAAGGATAAATTGGCACATTTGAAATTATCTTAGGTGACATTATCAAAAATCAATTGCTTGGTGTATAATAAATATATGAACACAATAAATATGTATTCTATGTGCTGTATAAATATTAAAAATTAACCACTATGGTTCATGAAATTATTGACCATTGATACAATCCCTCACTTACAATATTATTTTGTATTTTTTTCTAATTACAAGCTACATTTTTTATGTTACCTAAATTTTGGCACAGAAGAAGATATAGGCTCAGTCTACTATTTGGATAAAACTCAAAATAAAATGGCATAATTTCTTAATTTACTTTAAATTCAATATCTAATTTGTCTCATACAGTAAGTCTGAGGGGTAAGTAGGTACAGCAGTTATAGTTGTTTTCTTTATCCTATATCAGAGGAGCCTTAGACATAGGGTATGCCTGGATTGACTCATTCTCCCACATTATTCTTGTATATCAACTACCATGACAATGAGAGAAATTGGAACACTACAAATTATAAACAAACTTATATGAAGATGAAAATGATTTTAAAAAAACTCAAGAAGTAATAGAAGACATCAATAAATCTGTAAAAAGTAAAGATATTAAATTGATTTTTAAAACTTTTACAAAGAATATCTCAGATCCAAGTAGTATCACAAGTGCATCCTGCCAATTTTTAATGAAGAATTAAAAGCAACAATTCACAAATACTCTTACAAAAAAAAGAAGAGGAGGGAACACTTCCCCATTAATTTTACTAGGCCAGGATTACCATAATCTAACAACCACACAAAAGCAGCACAAGAAAAGAAAACTACAGAATATATCTCTCTTGAATGTCCACAAAGAAATATTCAAGGTAATGCTAGCAAACAGAATACAAAACATATTAAAAGGATTATACAGTATTGCTAAGTGTGATAGTATGAACAAATACATAGTTTGTCTGACATGTAATAAACTTTTAGCTTATCTGTCCATGTCCATCACTTCCAGAAGTTTCTTCCTCTGTGTGTGTGTGTGTGTTACTTATGGTATGAACACTTAACATGGATATATTTATTATCCTAATTATGATGGGAGTATCACAAGTATATGCATAAATTCAGACTCAAATAGTATATGCTAAACATTTATGGGGGTTGTACCAATTACACTTCAGTAAAGTTGTTAAAAACAATTAATGTAATATACCATATTAATAAAACAAAAAAAATTTTTAAAAGATGCTGAAATAAAGCTGGGCATGAGGACACACACTTGTAATCCAGTGCTTTGGGAGGATGAGGTAGGAGGATTGCTTGACACCAGGAGTTCAAAGAGCTGAGAGAAAAGAACTGCCATCCAAGAATACTGTATTCAGTAAGGAAAGATAGCCTTTCCATGAAAAACAAAAACTAAGAGAATTTACCACTACTAGTCCTTTCTTACAAGAAATCATAGAGTTTTTCAATCTGAAAGAAAAAAACACTAACGTGCAAAAAGAAAACATTTGAAAGTATAAAACCTACTGGTAAAATTAATTATAAGGACAACCACAGAATATTCCAATAGTGTAATTATGGTGTGCAATCCATGGATACCTCTAGTATGAAGCCTAAAAGACAAATACATCAAAAACAATACAGCTATAGCAACCTGTTAATAGATAGACAATATAAAAATATGTAAATAGAGACAACAAAAAGTGTGTGGAGGGTGGAGTTAAAATACAGTTTTTTAAGTTTATCTTTTGTTTCTATTTTTTTGTGATCTAAGTTGTCATCTCTTTAAAATAACTAGTTATATTTATAAGATTTTTTTGTAATCCTCATAATAACCATTATGTAAAAAAACCTATAATAGATACAATAAAAATAAGATGTCATAAATTAAAATATACTACTAGTAAAAAGCACTTAACCACAAAGGAAGATGGGAAGAAAGGAAGAGAAGAGTTACAAAACAACCAGGAAAACATCAACAAAATGGCATCAGTAAGTCCTAACTTATCAATAATAACACTGAATGTAAGCAGACTCTATTCTTTAAAGTCACAAAGTACATGAATGTATAAAGAAACAAGACCCAGTTGTATACTGCCTGAAAAAAATCCACCTCACCTATAAAAACACACACAGATTGAAAGTGAAGAGGTGAAAAATGCTATTCTATGCAAGTGGAAAGCAAAAAAAGAGCAGGAGTAGCTAAACTTAAATAAGATAAAATGGACTACAAGTCACACCTATAAAAAGAGACTAAGATGGTCACTGTATAATAATAAAGGGGTCAATTCAGCAAGAGGATATAACAATTATAAATATTTCTGCACCACTACTGGAGTATACAAGTATATAAAGCAAACAATAGATCAAAAGGGAGAGATAGATTGTAATGCAGTAATAGTAGGTGATTTCAACAGCCCTCTCTCAGAAATGGACAGATCATTTCCCCACAGAAAATCAACAAAGAAACATTGAGGTTAAATTGTACACTAGACAAAATAGATCTAACATTTACAGTCCATTTCACCCAATTACTATAGAATACACTTTTTGTTCCATCAGCACATGGAACATTCTGCAGAATAGACCATATATTAGGCCATAAAACAAGCCTCAACAAATTGAAAAAAGTAGAAATAATGTCAAGGATCTTTTTTGACCACAATGGAATGAAACTAGAAGTCAGTAACAAGAGGAACCTGAGAAACTACACCACACATGGAAATTAAACAACATGCTCCCAAATGATCAATAGGCCAATGAAGAAATTAAGAAGGAAATTAAAACACTTTAGGGGTGGAGGCAGAGCAAGATGGACAAATAGAAGACTTAATTGATTGTCCTCCCAGCAACTATCCACAACAATTGAACAATTGTTCAATCCACAGTTGAACAACTAACCACTCAAAAAAGCACCTTTATAAGAACCAGAATCAAATGAGCAATCACAGTGCTTGGTTTTAAGTTCATATCACTGAAAGAGGCACTAAAGAGGGTAGGAAAGAGTTTTGAATTGCCAGTGCCACCCCTTCCTCGTCCCCCACAGCAGCTACGTAGCGCAAAGAGAGAATCTGTGTGCTTGGAAGAGGAAAACTGTGGGACTTTGCATTGGAACTCAGTGCTGCCCTGTCACAGCAGAAAGAAATACCAGGCAGAACTCAGGCAGATCCCATGGAGGGAGCATGTAGACCAGTCATAGCCAGAAGAGAATTGCCCATCCCAATAGAACCATGGTCAGAACCTAAGTTCCAGCAAGCCTTGCCACCATGGACTAAAGTGTTCTAGAGCCCTAACTACACTTGAAAGGCAGTCTAGGCCACAAGGACTGCAATTTCTCTGCAAGTCCTGCTGCTGTGCTAAGCTTGGAACCAGTAGACTTGGGGGCAAGTAACCTAGTGAGACACCAACCAAGGCAGCCAAAGGAGTGTTTGCACACCTCTCTTCCATCCCCAGGCAGCACAGCTTGCAGCTACGAAAAAGACTCCTTCCTTCTGCTTGAGGAGAGGAGAGGAAAAAGTAAAAAAGAGTTTGTCTTGCAACTTGGATACCAGATGAGCCACATAGGGTATTGCACCAGGCAGAGTCCTAAGGCTCCTATTCAAGGCCCTAGCTCCTGGATGACATTTCTAGACACACCCAGGGCTAGAAGGGAATCCACTGCCTGGAAGGGAAGGACCCAGTCCTGGCAGGATTCATCACCTGCTAACCCAAGTGCCCTTGGGCCCTGAATAACCAGCAGCAATACCCAGGCAGTACTTGCCATTGGCCTTGGGTGAGACTCAGAGACACACTGGCTTTAGGTGTAACCCAGCACATTCCTATCTATGATGACTATGGGGAGAGCCTTCTTCTGTTTGAGAAAAGGAGAGGGAAGAGTAAAGGAGACTTGATCTTGCAGCTTAGATACCAGCTTGGCCACAGTGGGGTAGAGCACCAAGCAGTCTCTTGGGGTCCCTGACTTCAGGCCTTGGCTCTTGGACAGCATTTCTGGACCTGCCCTGGGCCACAGGGGAGCCCACTGCCCTGAAGGGAGAGTCCCAGGCCTGGCAGCATTCACCACAAGTTGACTGGAGAGCCCTTGGGCCTTGAGTAAATATCAGAGGTAGCCAGGCAGTACTTATCAGAGGTAGCCAGGCAGTACTTACCATGGCCATGGGGAGAGACTTCTCTGCTTGTGGAAAGTGGAAGGAAGAATGGGGAAGACTTTGTCTTGAGGCCAGGGTGCCAGCTCAATTGTAAAATAGAGCACCAGGTAGTTTCCTAAAGTTTCTGACTTCAGGCTCTCAGATGACATTTTTGGACCCACCTGGGGTCAGGGGCAACTTGCTGCCCTGAAGGGAAGGATGCAATCCTGGCTGGCGTTTGCCACCTGCTGATTGTAGAGTTTTAAGGCCTTGAGTGAACATAGGTGGTAGCCAGGTAGTGATTACCACAGGCTTTCGGTAAGACCCAGTGCCCTGCTAACTTCAGGTTTAAATCAGCACAGTCCCAGTGGCTCTCCCAGCTGTAGGTATCTCAGCACACAGAGCAATATTCCACTTGTTTGACAGAAAGTAAGGGAAGGAAACAAGAGTCTCTGCCTTGTAATCCAGAGAGTTCTTCCTGGTCTTATCCAAAACCACCAAGGCAGTACCTCTAGGAGTCTGTAAGAGCCATAGAATTACTCAGCTTGGGGTGCCCCCTAATGCAATTATGGCTGTAGTGACCAAAAACTTTGATCACAACACCCAAGTCCCTTCAAATATTTGAGAAGCCTTACTAAAAAGGACAGGTAAAAACAAACCCAGACTGCAAAGACTACAAAAAAAATACCTAACTCTTCAATGCTCAGACACCAACAAACATCCATAGGCATCAAGACCATCTACGACAATGTGACCTCACCAAATGAACCACCACACCAGGGACCATTCCCAGAGAGAAACAGAGAGAGAGATGTGACCTTTTAGATGGAGAATTCAAAATAGCTGTTTGCGGAAATGCAATGAAATTCAAGATAATACAGAGAAGGGATTCAAAATCCTATCAGAGAAATTTAACAAAGAGATTGAAAGAATTGAAAAGAATCAAGAAGAAATTCTGGAGTTGAAAATGCAATTGACATACTGAAGAATGCATCAGAGTCTTTTATCAGCAGAATTGATCAAGCAGAGGAAAGAATTAGCTTGAAGACAGGCTATTTGAAAACAGACAGAGGAGACAAAAGAAAAGAGAATAAAAAAGAAAGAAGCGCACCCACAAGTTCTAGAAAATAGCCTCAAAAGGGCAAATCTAAGAGTTTTTGGTCTTAAAAAGGAGATAGAGAGATAGGGGTAGAAAGCTTACTGAAAGAGATAATAACAGAGAACTTCCCAAATCTAGAGAAAGATATCAATATTCAAGTACAAGAAGGTTATAGACTACCAAGTAGATTTAAACCAAAGAAGATTGCCTCAAGACATTTAATAATAAATAAAGAAAGGATCCTAAAAGCTGCAACAAAAAAGAAAGAAATAGCATACAACGGAATTCCAATATGTCTGGCAGGAGACTTTTCAGTGAAAACCTTACAGGGCAAGAGAGAATGCCATGACATATTTAAAGTGGTGAAGGATTAAAAAATAGTTGATTCGATAATAGTATACCCAGGCCGGGAATGGTGGCTCACACTTGTAATTCCAGCACTTTGGGATGCCAAGGCGGGTGGATTACCTGAGGTCAGGAGTTCGAGACCAGCCTGGCCAACATGATGAAATCCCATCTCTATTAAAATAAATTAATTAATTTAAAAAAATAGTATATCCAGCATAAATATCCTTCAGACATGAAGGAGAAAAAAAACTTTCCCAGATAGACAAAAGCTGAGGGATTTCATCAACACCAGAAATCATTCTGTTATAAAGACACATGCACACATATGTTCATCGCAGCAATGTTTACAATAGCAAGACCTGGAACCAACCCAAATGCCCATCAATGATAGACTGGACAAAGAAAATGTGGCACATATACACCATGGAATACTACACAGCCATAAAAAAACAATGAGTTCATGTCCGTTGTAGGGACATGGATGAATCTGGAAACCATCATTCTCAGCAAACTGACACAAGAACAGAAAATCAAACGTCACATGTTCTCACTCATAGATGGGTGTTGAACAATAAGAACACGTGGACACAGGAAAGGGAGCATCACACACTGGGGTCAGTTGGGGGGGCTAGGGGAGGGACAGCAGGGGGTGGAGAGGGTGGGGAGGGATAACACGGGGAGAAATGCCAGATATAAATGATGGGGGATTGGAGGCAGCAAACCACATTGCCATGTATGTACCTATGCAACAACCCTGCATGATCTGCACATGTATCCCAGAACCTAAAGTACAATTTAAAAAAAAGTTAAAAAAAAAAAAAAAAGAAATGCTAAAAGGGCTGGCGCAATGGCTTACACCTGTAATCCCAGCACTTTGGGAGGCTCAGGGAGGTGGATCATGAGGTCAGGAGTTCAAAGGCAGCCTGGCCAAGATGGTGAAACCCTGTCTCTACTAAATGGGCCTGGTGGTGGGTGCCTGTAATCCCAGCAACTTGGGAGGCTGAGTCAGAGAACTGCTTGAACTGGGGAGGTGGAGGTTGCAGTGAGCCGAAATCATGCCACTGTACTCCAGCCTGGGTGATGGAGCGAGACTCTGTCTCAAGAAAAAAAAAAAAGAAATGCTAAAAGGAGTCCTTCAATCTGAAAAAAAAGAATGTTGATGAGCAATAAGTAATCATCTGAAGGTACAAAACTCACTGGTAATAGTAAGTACACAGAAAAACACACACTATTATCACACTGTAATTGTGGTGTGTAAACTACTCATATCTTGAGTAGAAAGACTGAAACATGAACTGATCAAAAATAGTAATTACATCAACTTTTTGAGATGTAGACAGCGAAATGGGAAAAAACAAAAAACAATTTGATTAAAAAATAGGCAAATGATCTGAACAGATATTTCTCAAAAGAAGACATCCAAATCGTTAATAAATATATTTTCAAATGCTCAACATTCCTTATCATCAGATATCTGCAAACAAAAATCACAGTGAAGTATCATTTTGTCCCAGTTAAGACAGTTATTATAAAAAAGACAAAAATAGCAAAGGCTAATGAGGATGCAGAGAAAAGGGAACTTTCACGCACTGTTCATTAGAATATAAACTAGTACAACCACTATGGAGAACAGAATGGAGGTTCCTCAAAAAACTACAAATAGAACTTTGTTCTCACTTCAGACAAGAATAATAAAACAAAACAACAACAACAACAACAAAGAACTACTACATGGTCCAGCAATCCCACTACTGGGTAATTATCCAAAGGAAAGGAAATCAGTATATCAGAGTGACACCAGCAACCCTATGTTTATCACAGCACTATTCACAATAGCCAAGATATGGAATCAACCATAGGTGTCCAGCAACAGATGAATGGATAAAGAAAATGTGGTGGCTGGGCTCATGCCTGTAATTCCAGCACTTTGGGAGGCCAAGGCAGGTGGATCACTTGAGGTCAGGAGTTTGAGACCAGCCTGGCCAACATGGTGAAACCCTGTCTCTGCTAAAAATACAAAAATTAGCCAGGCATGGTGATGGGTGCTTGTAATTCCAGCTACTTGGGGGGCTGAGGCAGAAGGATCACTTGAACCCAGGAGGCGGAGGTTGCAGTAAGCTCAGATCACATCATTGCACTTGAGCAGCCTGGGAGACAGAGACTCTGTCTGGGGGAAAAAAAAAAAAAAAGGGAACTTCGCATAGATACAGAATGGAATACTATTTAGCCACAAAAAGAATGAAATTTTGTCATTCACAAAAACATGGATGGAACTGGAGGACATTATGTTAAGTGAAATAAGCCAGGCACAAAAAGACAAAGATTGTATGTTCTCATTTACACATAGAAGTTAAAATAAAGTTGACTTCATAGAAGTGAAAAGTAGAACAGAGAATATTAGAGACTGGGAAGTTTAGGGGGAAGGGAGGATAAGGACAGATTTGTTAAAGGATACAAAATAACAGCTAGATAGGAGGAATAAATTCTAGTGTTCTATGCCATTATAGAGGAATTATAGTATGAAATAGCCAGAAGATGGATACTGAATGTTCACAAATAAATGATAAATTTGTGAGATGATAGTAATTACCCTGATCTGATCACTATATATGTATGCTAATTACCCTGATCTGGTTACTACGTATGTATGAAACATCACTATGTACCCTGTGAATATGTACAATTATTTGTCAATTTAAAAGAAAAATGTGGTGGCCAGGCAAGTTGGCTAACGTCTGTAATCTCAGCACTTTGGGAGGCCAAGACAGGCGGATCACCCGAGGTCATGTGTTCAAGACCAGCCCGGCCAACATGGTGAAACCCCATCTCTACTAAAAATACAAAAAATTAGCTGGGCATGATGGGATGTGCCTGTAATCCCAGCTACTCCAGAGGCGAGGCAGGAGAATCGCTTGAACCTGGGAGGCAGAGGTTGCAGTGAGCCAAGATCGCACCACCGCACTCCAGCCTGGGTGACAGAACAAGATGCCATCTCAAAAAAAAAAAAAAAAAAAAGAACACGAAAAATGTGGCATATATGCACAAAGGAATATTATTATATTATTAAGTCATAGAAAAGAATGAAATACTGTCATTTGCAGGAACATGAAACTAGGGGTCATTTTTATGTGAAATAAGCCAAACACAGAAATACAAATACCTCATGTTCTCACTTATATGTGGGAGCCTAAAAAGTGGATCTCTGCTAATACAGAGAAATAATAAATGTTTGAGGGTATGTGTATTTCAATTACCCTGGTTTTATCATTACACATTGCATGCTTATATCAAAATATCACATGTATTCCATAAATATGTACAACAATTATGTATCCATAAAATTATAAATAAAAAGGGAGATCTCATGAAGGCAGTAGATTGGTGGTTACCAAAGGCCAGAAAGAGTGTGGGGAGGGAGTTGATTAATGGATACAAACATACAGTTAGATAGGAAAAATAAAATCTGGTATTCGATAGATCAGTAGGGTGACTATAGTTAATACTAATCTATTATACATTTAAAAACAACTAGAAGAGAACAATTTGAATGTTACTAACATACAGAAAAGCTATAGCCAGGTGCAGTGGCTCCCACCTGTAATCCCAACATTTTGGGAAGCCAAGACAGGAGAATCACTTGAACCCAAGAGTTCAAGATCAGTTTGGGCAACATAGTGAAACCCTGTCTCCACACACACACAAAAAAAATTGTTTTTCATTAGTTGGGTATGGTGGTGCACACCTGCAGTCCCAGCTACTCCGGATGGAGTAGGCTGAGGATGGAGGATCATCTGACCCCAGGAGGTCAAGGCTGCAGTGAGCTATGATTGCACCACTGTTCTCTCTAGCCTGGGTGACAGAGCAAGACTCTGTCTCAAAAAAAAAAATTTTATATTTAAGGTGATCGATATCCTGATTACCCTGATTTGGTTCTATTACTATATCAAATTATCACATGTACCCTGTAAATATGCATCTATTATGAATCAGTAAAAACATAAAGAACATAAAAACATGAATGAACATAGGTCAGCTACATTGTTATCCTTGATAGAAAGAAAAAAATAATTTCTCATGTGGCATTTTGTTTAGGGACTATTTGAGAATAACAACTATTATTTAGGGATATGGCAAGAGCCATCCTCAATAAAAATCTTATAGCAAATATAGTAATGTTTCTTGTCAGTTTATGCAAAAGCTGATCCAACTAATTTAAGAAGAAATTTAAGAAGGAAGGTTGAAATATCACCTTGCTTTATATAACATTGAAATTTTATGCAATTACTGTAACTATAAGTTTTAAAACACTTTTAAATGTGGGAAGAAACGCTTTGATAGCATAAGGTGAGAGAGGTCATCTGAAATTAAGGATAGTGCTGCATGGGATTGAAAACTTGAGCAAAAAGCAGAGGTTTAGAATACCTGCAGTACATTTACAGTTCATCGAGAATAAAAAGTCAAATAAGCTGACTGAAGATCAAATCGTACTCTAAAGAGTTAAAGAAACTAACAGCAGATATTCTTGGGTTTGCAGGATGAAACAGAAGAAGCAACTTGCGGAAAAGCTGAAACTTTCTTTGCTATTAATAGTAAGATAACACAGGCCGGGCACGTTGGCTCATACCTGTAATCCCAGCACTTTGGGAGGCCAAGGCGGGCAGATCATGAGGTCAGGGCTGCGAGACCAGCCTGGTCAATATGGTGAAACCCCATCTCTACTAAAAATACAAAAATTAGCCAGGCCTGGTGGCGCATGACTGTAATCCCAGCTACCTGGGAGGCTGAGGCAGAAGAATTGTTTGAACCCAGGAGGCAGAGGTTTCAGTGAGCCAAGATTGTGCCACTGCACTCCAGCCTGGGTGACAAGAGGGAGACTCCATCTAAAATAATAATAAGAAGAAGAAGAAGAAGAAGAAGATAACAAAATTGACTAAAATCAGTTGAAACTAATATGGCCAACTATACTTTGCACAGAATGAGTTTGCTGACATTACAGCCTGAATTTCCACCATGTGTTTCATATTAACTCCCTCTGAATTTGCACATGGGACCCATGAGAGGGCATGAAGAGATAAGTACACATGCCTGAGGACTTTGCAGACCTCCTTTTCTTCCACCAATCACCTACTAATTTCAGAATGCTCCCCCTGAACATTTTCTAATAAAAATACCACCATGAAGCCAGCACAGGGAGATTGATTTGAGTTGGACTCTTGTCTCTTTGTTGGTTGACTTGCAATAAAAAGCTTTTCTTGGCTGGGTGCAGTGGCTCATGCTTCTAATCTTTGCAGTTTTGGAGTCTGAGGTAGGAGGATCACTTGTGCTCAGGAGTTTGAGACTAGCCTGGACAATATAGTGAGATCCCATCTCTAAAAAAATTTTTTTTAATTTAAATTAGCTGGGTATGGTGGCACATGCCTGAAGTCCCAGCTACTTGGAACTGTGAGGCAGGAGGATTGTTTGAGCCTGGGAGATCGAGGTGGAAGTGATCCACCATCAAGCCATTGCACTCTAGGCTGAGTAACAGAGCAAGACCTTATCTGGAAAAAAAAGAAGCATTTCTTTTTTTCTTTTCTCAAAAACCCAATTACATAGTATTTGCTGCAATCACATTGGGCAGTGAGCCTCTTTTATTTGATAACAAAGATATACATAATTCATTAGATTTCATTTACTTTAAAAATAAGCAGGCCGGGTGAGGTGGCTCATGCCTGTAATCCCAGCACTTTGGGAGGCCGAGGCGGGCAGATCACCTGAGGTCAGGAGTTCAAGACCAGCCTGGCCAACATGGTGAAACCCTGTCTTTACTAAAAATACAAAAATTAGCTGGGCATAGTGGCGGGTGCCTGTAATCCCAGATACTTGGGAGACTGAGACAGGAGAATCGCTTGAACCCACATAAGCAATTAGATTATGAAATGTATATTTATAGTTCATCAATAATAAAAAGTCAAATAAATTTGTGGTGAAACATATATAGTGTAGTAATGGATCTATAATTTCAGAAAGCTAAAATGTTGCCCTTTTTCGAAAAAAATGGTAGCTTATACCTCATAAGTACTGCCTTAGTGGCATACAGTAAATCCTGATATACTGTGTTTTCATTTTATTTGTTGAAAATATTTTTTATTTTCCTTTGAGACTTCCTCTTTAGAATAATGATTATTTAGAAATGTGTTATTTAGAAGTTATGATAGTTTTCAAGGATTTCTCTGTGTTAGATAATAATGTATCATGTGCACTTGAAAAGAATATGGATTTTGCTCCTGTTGGGTTGAATGTTCTATAAATGTCAATTAGATCCAGTTGATTGATGGTAGTAACATCAATACGTGGCTTCTAAGGTTTCCCTGGGGATCATCTCCAACCTAGTCAGCCTAAAGGGAGAAAGAGCATGAAGAAAATTGCCTGGAATGTTTTTATGACATCACTTCCACTCAAATTCTATTGGTTAGAACTCAGTCATATGGCTTCACCTAATGGTATGAGAAGCTGGATCATGCAGTCTAGCTTTTTGCCTGGGAAAAAGAAGAAAATGTATTTAGGCGAACAACCAGAAATCTCTTTCTATTCTCTGGAAGTGCTCGTATAAGATAAGAAATACTTGAATCATGGGTATACAGTAGAAATTGTAAAGTTATTGGGGCCTTCTATTTTCTTTGGGGGAAATTTTGTAACTATTGATTCAATTTAGTGGATACCATTCATATATGTTTTCTATTACTTCTTGAGTCACTTTTTATAAGTTACTTATTAGGTATATATTATTTTGTATAAGTTTTAAAATATATTAGCATAAATTTATTGAAAGTATTTATTTTAACCTCTGCTCTATCTGTAATTATGTTCTTTCTTCATTTTTTAATATTATTTATTTATGCCTTCTATTTTTTTATTTGGTTAATCTTACTAGAGATTTGTCCATTTTATTAGTTTTTACCAAAATTATAAATTTTATTTCATTAATTTCTGTTCTTTATTATTTTCTTCCTCTACTTTCTTTGGGTTTATTTTGCTGGTCTTTTTCAACTTGTAATGTGTATGCTAGGCTCATTAGTTTTCAAACTTCTTTTCTAATATATGCATTTAGGACTACATATTTTCCTTAAATTTGGTTCCGGCTGTGTTGCTATGAGTGTTTATGCATAGTATTTTCATTATTATTTAGTTCTGTGTATTTTCTAGGTTCCACTGATTTCTTCTTTAACTAGTGAGTTATTTACAATGTGATTTTAAACTCCCAGCACAAGAGCTTTTCTTAGGATATATTTCAGGTTGTTAGCGTAGAGATTGATTGCGTTATTGTCAGAGAACATGGTATATATAATAATGATTTTATAAAACTTGTTGGGTCTTTACCAGGTACAGTGGCTCACACCTGTAATCCCAGTACTTTGAAAGGCCGAGGTAGGAGGATCACTTGAGGCCAAGAGTTCAAGACCAACCTGGGCAACATAGAGAGACTCCATCTCTACAAACAATTTAAAAATTAGCCAGGCATGATGGCACACGTGTAGTCCTAGCTACTTAGGAGGCTGAGGTGGGAGGATCAGTTGAGCCCAGGAGTTTGAGACTATGGTGAGCTATGATCATGCCACTGCACTCCAGCCTGGGCAACAGAGTGAGATCTTTTCTCAAAAAAAAAAAAATAAATAAAAATAAGAACCCCACAAAAACTAGAAAATGAACAGAAACTTGTTGAGTCTTGCTTTATGGCATGTTGTTTCAGATGTCTTTCCTTTTTTTTTTTTTTTGAGACTGAATCTCACTTGGTCACCCAGGCTGGAGTGCAGTGGCACGATCTCGACTCACTGCAACTTCTGCCTCTTGGGTTCAAGCAGTTCTCCTGCCCTACTAGCTGGGACCATAGGCACACACCATCACTCTGGTTAATCTTGTGTATTTTTAGTAGAGACAGGGTTTCACCATGTTGGCCATGTTGGTCTTGAATTCGTGACCTCGGGCGATCCGCCTGCCTTGGCCTCCCAAACTGCTGGGATTACAGGCATGTGCCACTGCACCCAGCCTTTATGTTATTAATTTCTTATAACATTATCTTATTTATTCCTTGCTGGAATTCTGTGAGATAGTATGATTCTCGTTTTTTCAAGTGAGAACATTAAGATTCATCTGGTATAATAAGTAGCTTTTCAAAATTCACAAATCCAGTTAAGCTTATTATATCAGATCAAAGCAGACACCAAATATAAACAATCAGTATGGTCCACTTTACATACTGGCTGCATATCAGCCCTGCATATATTTCATTATAGATTTTTAAATCTCAGAGTAAAGATTAATTCTTATTGTAAATAGCTTTTTATCTCCCTGTGCCCCCCTATACAGTGTTTCACATATATTTGCTGTTCAACAGATATTTGTTGATTGGACTAAACTACTTATATACAGCATAAACCTAAGAATGAAATCTGATAAAACTCAAGAAGAGCAAAATAAACAGGTAGTTTGTGAATACTCAAAAATAAAAGCAGGACTTATAGTTCTGGAAACATTGCAAAAAATAATCTGAAAATACTCCTGGTACAAATACTTAGTACTTCTGATTTAATATATAGATCTATAACACATAAACATGTAACACATAAATATATAAATATGTGAATATAGACAGGCTGAGGAAGAAGGATTTACAAATGCAGTTATAGAATTGGGAGGAAAACCAAGTGAATTTAAGTTACAGACATTAAAGCAAGAGAGGGAGAAAAGTCGGTAGTGACCTTTTGATTTTGTGTTAATGAAGTTATTAATCACTGTGAAAATAGAAGCTGTATGTAAGTAGAAATTTTTATTTTAAGAAGTTGGGCTATAAATGGTAAGGAAAGGCCCAATTGTAAGCTGGAGGGTGCTGTAGGCAGAGAGTTTTATTTATTTTCAGATGGAAAAGTCATAATCGGGTTGAAGACTTAATCCCTTTGACTAGGCTATTTCTTACAGTCTAAATCTTAAGATTAGGCTCAGGTGTCATTTCCAGAAAACTACTTTTGCATTGGGCCAAATTCGTCCTGTTGTTATAGCACTGTAAACAGGTTATTCTCATAGCACTTAGGACATTTTAAGGAATGTAGATGTTTAAATGACTTGTCCCCCTCTAGACTGTATGCTCCATGATCATGTGTTCTTCTTCTTCTTTTTTTTTTTTTTTTTTTTTTTGAGACCGAGTCTTGCTCTGTCACCCAAGCTGGAGTGCAGCAGTACAATCTTGGCTCACTGCAACCTCTGCCTCCTGAGTTCAAGCAATTCTCCTACAGCCTCCCAAGTAGCTGGGATTATACATGCGAGCCACCAAGTCCAGCTAATTTTTGTTTTTTGTTTGTTTGTTTGTTTGTTTTAGTAGAGATGGGGTTTTGCCATGTTGGCCAGGCTGGTCTTGAACTCCTTACCTCAGGTGATCTGCCCATCTCAACCTCCCAAAGTGCTGGGATTACTGACGTGAGCCACCACACCTGGCCTGTTACTTATCTCTGAATCATCAATTCTTGACTAGTATTTGGCAATAGAAAATTATCAGGCATAGTTTAACCATGCAGCCTCAAAAAAAAAAAAACTTTCTCCTATCTTTCTTTCATAAGATCTTCCTATGTCTTTATTTTGTATTATTCCATTATAACACCCATAATACTTTGAAATCGAACTTTAAAAATATGTATGTCCTTCCTGCTAAGCAGCATACTTCTTGAGGGGAAGAACCTTATATTATTCATTTTTTAATACTAGCATTTATCACTCATTCATTGAATCATTTATCGAGTAACCAATCAGTCATTATTCTAAACTCTGAGAATAGAATAGTGGAAAAGACTTATATTCTATTGGTTCTAAGAAGACAGACAATAGACAATTAACCAATAAATAAAGAATATTGTTAATGATTACTATTAAAGACAAAGAAATAGAGTGATAAAATAGTGACTATTGAAAATGGGTGGGATCTTACCAGGGCCAAAAAAAACCCAAAAAACAGAAAATGGGAAGTTATTACTTTAGATAGGATACTTAAGAGGGGAGTCAAAAAAGTAAAAATACTACCTTTGTATATAATATTACTTTATGATATATATTGACTAAACCTTCAGAGTAGGAGCAGACCTTAGTGATCAGACAGTCATGCCTTCTCATTTTACAAATCGATTTAGACAGAAAGCAAGACTTGTTGAAGGTATTTGCAAATATGTAATTTATCTTTCCCGTGGTAAAATGTTTTGGAAACTTTCATGTTTTTTATATCTCATTGAAATTCCCCTGAGAGGTAAATGATTCTTTTAAACCAGGGGCAGGAATGGTGTACTAGTCACACCTATTTTCTGTCCTAATGGAGAATTTTTAAGGAGGGGAAAGGTAAAAGGGGAGCGATTCTCAGAGGTGAAAGCTAAGTGGGCTATAAACACAGTGATAAAAATATAGAATGTGCTACAAGGAGACTTGTAATATCTAAATAGATGAGTCAGGAATTATGTATGAAGCATTAAATTTTTTTCTGATTTTTCTAAGATATTCATGGTAGAAAATTTGATCTACAGAAAGGTCTAGAGTGAAAATTTTACCTATAAGCCCTTACCCCACGAATAACCAATGTTGATTATTTTCTTTAGATAATGTTTCTTCTCTCTCTCACTTTTTTTTTAACAAAATTGAGATTATATTATGTCTATATATTTTTAAATATTTGAGAAAAGGAAATCAGCCTTGGCAAAAAAGTGAGACCCTGTCTCTAATAAAAGTAAAAAGATTACCCAGGAATGGTGGCACGTGCCTGTAATCCTAGTTATTTGGGAGGCCAAGGCAGAAGGATCCCCTGGGCCCCAGGAGTTCAAGGTTGCAGTGAGCTATGATTGTGTCACTGCATTCCAGCCTGGGCAACAGAGTCAGACCTTGTCTCCAATATATATTGGAGAAAAGCAGAAAAACAAAAAGGAAACAGAATAGCAAACACCCATGTAATCTCATAAATGAACATTTTTTTGCTCACGTAAACTTCAGATTTGTAATTTTTTTTTTCTTTTTGAAACAGAGTCTCACTCTGTCACCAGACAGAGTCTCACTACAGGCACGTGCCACCACTCCCAGCTAATTTTTGTGTTTTTAGTAGAGACAGGGCCAGGCTGGTCTCAATCTCCTGACCTCGTGACCCACCTGCCTCGGCCTCCCAAAGTGCTGGGATTACAGGAGTGATCCAGCTCAGCCCAGATCTGTAATTTTTTTTAAAGAAATTTAATATTGGGCATAGTGGCTCATGCCTATAATCCTAGCTACTCAGGAAGCTGAGATGGAAGCATCGCTTGAGGCCAGGAGTTCAAGACCAGCCTGGGTGATATAGACAGATCCCCCCTCTACTTACACGCCACTCCGTAAATGGCTGCTCCGAAGGTAGTGAGTCTCAATTGACTGTTGACAGTCAGTTGCAGATCGAACTTTTTGTTCAGTTCTTTCTCCTGTTATCACTACTGCACTTGGCTAGTCTAAAAAAGTGTTTAAAAAAAGAAAAAGAAAAGAAATATTACAGATAAAGTCTAAGTTTGTGTTCTAGCTACAGTGCCATCTACCTCTTTCCCCACCGAAAGACAATTAATATTAAAATTTGGTGTACTTTAATACTTTTTTATGTTTAATTGTTAAAATGGTATTATTTTATATTTTCTTTAAATATACATAAGTGAAATCAGTACGTAATTGGAATCATTGAATATACATTTATAGAACTTGCTTTTTTCACTGAATTTTTTTTTCAGTTTTATTCATGCCAATACATATAGATCTAATTTATCGATAAGTCATAAGTGGTAAGTTTGAAGAGGTTTCAGTCAACAGACCCATAGAAGCAACACCCAGATCAAGAAACAAAACATTACCAACATCCCAGAACTCCCCTGATGTCAGTGTTGGAGCTTTATGTCTGCCTTTGTTTGCTTAGCATTAGGTTTATAAAATTTATCCGTTTTGTTGTGTGTATTTGTAGTTTATTCTTTCTCATTGCTGCAAATATTTTGTTTTCTTTAATTAATTCAACTTTTAAATGTATCCATTCAACTATGAATGGGCATTTGGGCGATTTCCAATTTGTGGGCTATGTCAAGTAGTGCTCCTATAAATATTTTAGTACATATTTTGTGAACACGTGTATGCTCCTCAGTTGGGTATTTGCCTAAGAGTTGAATTGCTGGATTATAAGAATGCATGTGTTCAGCTTTCATAATAGCGCTAAACAGTTTTTTAAAGTATTTTACTGAATTACATTTTCACCACCAGTGAATGAGAGTTTGGCTACTCTGCCTGCTTACCAGTACTTCATATTTTCTTTTGCATTGTAGGCACTGTATATAGTGGTCATAGTATCTCATTGTGATTTAATTTTCATTTCCTTAATGATTAATAACATATTTACATGTTTATTGGCCATTTAGATTCTCTTTTGTGAGACTCTTAATGTTTGAATTTTTTTTAGTTGACATAATTGTGCATATTTATGGGGTACAGTGTGATATTTTGATACATGTGTTCAATGTGTAATACTCAAATCAGGGTTATTGGGATATCCCTCACCTCAAATATTTATTTTTGTATTAAGAACATTACAATTCTTATCTTCTATTTTGAAATATATAATACATTATCATTAACTATTGTCACCCTGCTCTGCCACCAAACATTAGAGAACACATTCCTTCTAACTGTATGTTTGTACCCATTAATCAACTTCTCACCATCATCCCCTCCCCCACTCCCTTCCTAGCCTCTGCTAACCACCATTTTACTCTCTTCATGAGATCCACTTTTTAAGCTCCCACATATGAGTGAGAACATACAATTTTGGTCTTTCTGTTCCTGGCTTGTTTCACTTCCAGTCCCATCCATGTTGCTGCAAATGTTTCATTTGTTTTTAAGACTCAATAATATTTCATTTTGTATATATACCACATTTTCTTTATTCATTCTTTCATTGACGGACACCTGGGTTGATTCCATATCTTGGCTATTGTGAATAATGCTGCAATAAACATGGGCGTACAGATGTCACTTTGGTATACGATTTCCTTTCCTTTCTTTTCCTTTGGATATGTACCCAGAAGAGGAATTGCTGGATCATATGGTAATTTTATTTCTAGGTTTTTGAGAAAACTCCATATTGTTTTTCATAATGGCTGTACTATTTTGCATTCCCACCAACAGTCTATAAGAATTGCCCTTTCTCTGCATCCTTGCCAAATTTGTTTTTTGTCCTTTTGATAATAGCCATTCTAACTGGGGTGAGATAATACCTCATAGTGGTTTTGATTTGCATTTCCCTGATAATAGTGATGCTGAACATTTTCTCACATCCCTGTTGGCCATTTGTACGTCTTTGGAGAAATGTCTATTCAGATCACCTTCCCATTTTTAATCAGATTATGTTTCTTTGCCACTGAGTTGTTTGAGTTCCTTGTATATTTTAAATATTAATCCCTTGTCAGGTGAATAGTTTGCAGATACTTTCTGTCATTCTACAAGTTGTCTCTTCACTTTATTGATTGTTTCCTTTGCTGTGCAGAAGGGATTAGTTTGATATAATCCCATTTATCTATTTTCGCTTTTGCTATTTGTGCTTTTGAGTTCTTGTTCATAAAATCTTTTCTCAAACCAATGTCCTGAAGCATTTCCCCTGTTTTTTTCTATTTGTTTTATAGTTTGGGCTCTTACACTTAAGTATTTAATCCATTTTAAGTTGATTTTTGTATATGGTGAGAGGTAAGAGTCTTCTGCAGATGGATATCCAGTTTTCCCAGCAAGAGGTTGTTCTTTCCCCAGTGAGTGTTCCTGGCACTTTGGCAAATAGAATTTGGCTGTAGACATGTGGATTAACTTCTGGGTTCTCTATCCTGTTCCAGTGGCCTATATTTCTGGTTTTATGCCAATACTATGCTGTTTTGGTTATTATAGCATTGCAGTATATTTTGAAGTCAGGTAGTGTGATACCTCCAACTTTGTTTTTGTTTGTTTGTTTGTTGCTCAGGATTGCTTTAGCTATTCAGGGTCTTTTGTGGTTTCATATACATTTTAGAATTTTTTCCTATTTCTGTGAAGAATTTCATTGTTATTTTGATAGGAATTGTATTGCATCTGTAGATGGCTTTGGTTACCCTTGACAGGGATTGCTTTGGATCTGTAGATTGCTTTGGTTACCCTTAAATTTTTAACATCTATATTTAACTGTTTTTCTAAAAAAAAAAAAAAACAACTAAAGATATTCACTGTCTCTATTCCTTACCCAATCTAGATGATAAAGTCCCTTAGCAACATTTAAATTATTACTATTACTACTTACCAGTTCTATTCTTTTGAAAAAGCTATTTAGCCTCAATTTGCCTCATCTGTTTTCTCATATGTAAAGTGCAGAAATCACAGAATTTGGATAATTAAATAAGTTAATGTTATTAAAGCACTTTCAATAGTGCCTGGCATATAGTATTTGCAGTATAAATGTTAAATATATTTTTCAAATATAGCATCATTATAATTTATTAGACTTCCTAATTTGGGGCATTTAGAGTTTTTATGTTACTAGTATCACTATGAGAAATAATCTTATATAACCTTTTGTATTACTGATTCCTGAATGTAGACATTTCTGATCTCAAAGAAAACTAAGATTTGACAAGCACTATCTTGAAGCTGGAAATTACTTAGAAAACAACACAAATATGGAAATGACAAAAGTCTTTATCATGTCATATTCTTAGAGAAACTTGATAGCATACTCACACAAAAGATCTTCAATTAGTTTTATCCTCAATCTTTTCCCAAAATAATATACTCCTCAGTTGTCTTAAGGTTCAAGTTCTATAAAGCCTCCTATGAAACCTTTCTTTCTGGGCTGGCGTGATGGCTTACGCCTGTAATCTCAGCACTGCGGGAGGTTGAGACAGGTGGATCACTTGAGGTCAGGTGTTCGAGACCAGCCTCGCCAACATGATAAAATGCCATGTCTACTAAAAATACAAAAAGTAACCCAGGCATGGTGGCTCACACCTGTAATCCCAGCACTTTGGGAGGCCGAGGCGGGTGGATCACCTGAGGTCAGGAGTTCAAAACCAGCTGGGTCAACATGGTAAAACCCTGTCTCTAGTAAAAATACAAAAAATTAGCTGGGCATGGTGACAGATGCCTGTAATCCCAGCTACTCAGGAAGCTGAGGCAGGAGAATCACTTGAACCCAGGAGGTTGCAGTGAGCCAAGATCACACCACTGCACTCCAACCCGGGCAGCAGAATGAGACTCTGTCTCAAAAATAAATAAATAAAAATACAAAAATTAGCTGGATGTGGTGGCAGGCGCCTGTAGTCCCAGCTACTCAGGAGAGTGAGGCAGGAGAATCGCTTAAACCTGGGAGGCAGAGGTTGCAGTGAGCAGAGATCGCTCCGCACTCCAGCTTGGGTGACAGAGCAAGACTCCGTCTCAAAACAAAAAACAAAAAAAAATAGAAAGCTTTCTTTTCTTCTTCTTCTTCTTCCTCTTCCTTTTCCTCCTCTTCTTCTTTCTCCTCCTCTTCTTCTTCCTCTTCTTCCTCTTCCTCCTCCTCCTCCTCTTCTTCTTCCTCTTTCTCCTCCTCCTCCTCCTCTTCTTCTTCTTCGTCTTCTTTCTTCTTTTTTGAAAGCTTTCCACAGTTTATGCAGATTTCGGAATCTTAATGAAGACCTGACCAACCTATAATTACCCCATGCCTTCTTCATTCCTAATTATTTTTAATGCATATCAGAATTATGATAACTTGTAGCAGTAATATTAGGGGGAAAAAACCCAGAGGACTGGCTTTAATTTGCTGCATAACCTTAGTTCATTACTTTTCTTTCATGGAGCTCAATTTTACCATCTGTAAAATGAAGGGTAACACCATATAATTCCTATAAGCGTTTATGCTTTCATTTTGTAATGTTTTCATTTAGCTTTCTTTCTTTCTTTTTTTCTTTTTTAAGAGAGACAGGTTTCACTTTGTTGCCCAGACTAGAGTGCAGTGGTGTAATTTTAGTTCAGTGTAACCTCAAACTTTTGGGCTCAAGCAATCCTGCCGCCTCAGCCTCCCAAGTAGCTGGGACTAACAGGCAAGTGCCACCACACCTGGGTAATTTTTTCTTTTTCTTTTTCTTTTTTTTGAGACAGAGTTTCACACTGTGGCCCAGGCTCAAGTGCAGGGGTGCTATCTTGACTTACTGCAAATTCTGCCTCCCAGGTTCCAGTGATTCTCCTGCCTCAGCCTCCTAAATAGCTGAAACCACAGGCACATACCACCATGCCAGGCTAATTTTTGTATTTTTAGTAAAGACAGAGTTTCACCGTGTTGGCCAGGCTGATCTCAAACTCCTGACCTCAGGTGTTCTGCCCTTCTCAGCCTCCCAAAGCGTTGGGATTACAGGCGTGAGCCACTACGCCCGGCCCCTGGTTAATTATTTTTTAATTTTTTGTAGAGATGGTGTTTCACTCGTGGTCAGGCTAATATCCAACTCTTGGCTTCAAGATCCTTCCGCCTCAGCCTCCCAGAGTGTTGGGATTACAAGCATGAGCTTCCACGCCCATCCTCATTTTACCTTTTAGATAAAACTTGTAAAGATTTCTAAGATCTTAAAAATTCCTCATATTTGTTGCTTTATTACCCTTATCTGCCTCCTTATAAAGATTGATAATACAAATCTTAAAATGAAAAGCGTCTTATGTTGGATGGCTGCCAAGAATGAGACTGTAGAAATAAAAAAAAAACTAGACTGAGAAGGAAGAAAAACAGATAACAAGGTGGTGGCAGCTGTACAAACACAAACAAAACCAAGGTTTCAAATATTGGCATCGTCAAAGAAATGTGCCCTGGGCCATGATCATCAGGAGGCCCTGTGTAATTCTCTAATCCAGGGTCTTGGAGTTTATTAGAATTGCTTGGGACTAGAATTCTCATCTCCCAATCTCCTAATTAATGTCTTAACACTATATCATGCTATATCATTTGAAGTATATCATTTAATTTTACCTAGAGAATGAAAATACATGCATGAAATAATCTTTTGTAATTTATTTGTATAGGTTTTTTTAATTACTTAACGTATTTTCTGGCTGCTGGTGCTGTTATTTTGGGAATTGGTTTCTTTGCTTTGGCATCAGCTTTGTGGTTCCTGATTTGCAAACGAAGGTAAGGTTTATTCGAATATTTGTTTAACCTTTTTTCCTTTTAAAACTTCAATAAAGGACTTTTTCAAATGGTAGTAAACTTAAATAACTATGATAGTATTGGTTGTGTATTTTGGAATTTGGTCCCCCCTTTGGTTGGGACGGAAGGCTTTACATTTTTTAGGTAGCCTGAAAAAAGAAGTACTGGTAATAGCAATGTTCACGCATTAAAATTTTGAAGGATAACAAGACAGACTTTATTTTCTTCCTCCCTCCCTCCCTCCCTCCCTGCCTTCCCCCCTCCCTTCCTCCCTTCCTTCCTTCTCTCCCTCCTTCCTTCCTTCCTTCCTTTTCTTTCTTTCTTCCTTCCTTCCTTCCTTTCTTTCTTTCTTTCTTTCTTTCCTTCTTTCCTTCTTTCCTTTCCTTCTTTCCTTCTTTCTTTCTTTCCTTCTTTCTATCTTTCTTTCTTTCTTTCTTTCTTTCTTTCTTTCTTTCTTTCTTTCTTTCTTTCTTTTCTTTCTTTCTTTTCTTTCTTTCTTTTTGACAGAGCAAGGCTCTGTCACCCAGACTGGAGTGCAGTGGCATGATCTTGGCTCACTGCAACCCCTGCCTCCTGGGTTCCAGCGATTTCTCCTCTAACCTCCAGAGTAGCTGGGATTACAGGCATGCCTGGCTATTTTTGTATTTTTAGTAGAGACAGGGTTTTGCCACATTGGCCAGGCTGGTCTCTAACTCCTGACTCTAGATGATCTGCCCACCTCGACCTCCCAAAGTGCTGGGATTACAGGCATGAGCCACCACGCCTGACCTTTATTTTCTAGAAGACATGGGTTTGATTGTAATGTAAGGTGAAAAGTTTTTAAAAATTGACTCCCAATTTTTGAGATTGAAAACATTACAGAAAAGGAAAGTTTTCCTTCAGGAGATACTTAAGAAAAAAGCTGACAGAATGCCCTGGTATGGTCTAAAAGTGGTCTTTTATCAGAAACAGAAAAAAGATTATTCGACACCTTAATTCCTTTCAACTGTAAAATTTGGTGTTTCTAATTATTAAGTCATTTCAGGTTGGGTGCCGTGTCTCACGCCTGTAATCCTAGCACTTTGGGAGGTCAAGGGGGGGCCGATCACCTGAGGTCAGGAGTTTGAGACTAGCCTGGCCAAAATGGTAAACCCTATCTCTAGAAAAAATACAAAAAAAAAAAATTAGCTGGATGTAGTGGCGCACACCTGTAGTCCCAGCTACTCAGGAGGCTGAGGCAGGAGAATCACTTGAATCCAGGAGGTGGAGGTTACAGAGAGCCAAGATCATGCCATTGCACTCCAGCCTGGGTAACAAGAGTGAAACTCCATCTCAAAAAAAAAAAAATCAAATAAATAATTTCAGTGTTTACATTGTCTAAGGTTTAAAACATATAAATCGTAACATAATCTTCCCACACAGTCTTCCAGTGCTACCTGTCTCAAATGAATACACAATACCCATCTACATTCACTAGTCAGAAACCTAGAAATTATTCACTTACTCATTCTTCCAACAAATATCTATTAGGTACTTGCCATTGTTCTAGGTATTCAGCATACAACTGTGAACAAGTTAAACAGGTTTCTGTTTCATAGATTTGCAATGCCTCTAGCAGGGGACAGATAATAAACAAAGTAGTCAGGATATGTGTGTACTAAAGTAGGTTGTGTTTAATCTAAGACGTAAGTTAGACGGAACCAGACTTATGAAGACTTTGTGCAACAGCTGTCTAAATTAAAAGCAGAGCAATTACAAAGACCCTAAGGAATGGTCTTGACATATTTAGCAAACAGAAGGAAAGCCAATTTGAATAATCTGCAGTGTGAGAGGAAAACAATCATGAGATTGAAGAGACATGTAAAGGCCAGATCACACAAGAATTTGTAGGCTAGAATATGGAGTTGGATTTTATTACTGCCATTGGGAGGTTCTAAACAAGGGGAATAGCATTGTCATCATAATAGCTAACACTGAGTGCTTTCTACGTAGGTACTGTTCTAAGTGCTTCATATGTTATCTCATTTAGACTTAGCCCAGTGAGGTGGAAGTAATATTATCTCTATTTTATAGACTATCCTAGGCAGAGTGTGATGTCTCATGCCTGTAATCCCAGCACTTTGGGAGGCTGAGGTGGGTGGGTCACTTGAGGCTAGGAGTTTGAGACCAGCCTGGCCATCAAGGCAAAACTTTGTTTCTACTAAAAACACAAAAAATTAGCCGGGCATGGTGGCACATGCCTGTAATTCCAGCTACCCAGGAGGCTGAGACACAAGAATCCTGGAGGCAGAAGTTGCAGTGATCCAAGATTGCACCACTGTGCTCCTGCCTGGGTGACACAGCGAGACTCTGTCTCAAAAATACATAAATAAAGACTATTTTATAGCTGGTTTACATTTTAATAACTGTTTGAAATTGAGGATTAGTTTACATACAAGAAAGTGCATAGATTTGAAATGTACGGCTATCAGTTTCAAAAAAAATACACCTATGTAACCACCACTCTATCAAGATAAAGAGCTTTTCCTTAGCCTGGAAAGTTCCTTCATGTTCCTTTCCAGGCATCACTCCCGACCTCCTACCTTACAGGTTAGAATTATTCAGATTTCTATCACCATAGATTAATTTTTCCTGTTCTTGGATCAAATGGACATTTTATGTCTGTTTTTTTTCACTCAACATATTTTCCAGGCCGGGCACAGTGGCTCACATCTGTAATCGCAACACTTTGGGAGGCTGAGGAGGGCAGATCTCTTGAGGTCAGGAGTTTCAGACCAGTGAACAGTGAAACCTGGTCTCTACTAAAAATACAAAAATTAGTTGGGCATGGTGGTGCATGCCTGTAATCCCAGCTACTCGGGAGGCTGAGGCAGGAGAATCACTTGAACCTAGATGGCAGAGGTTGCAGCAAGCCGGGATCATGCCACTGCACTGGAGCCTGGGCAACAGAGCAAGACTCTATCTCAAAATAATAATAATAATATTTTTGAGATTCATTTATATTGCATTTATCCAGCCTTAGTTCATTGTTTTTATTGATTAATATTCCATTTTATGAATATACTTTGGTTTGTTTATCTATTCTTTTGTTAATGGACATTGGGGTCATTTTGTTTTAGCACTTAGGAAAATGACTGCCATAAACATTCTTGTATAAATCTTTTGTACATGTACTTTCACTTTTCTTAAGTAAATACCTAAAACTAGAATTGTTGAATCATATGATTAGCTTTATAAGAAACTGCCAAACACTTTTCCGAAGTGGGTATACACTCCCACCAGCAATGTATGAAAGTTCTGATTTACACTTTAAAAAAATATCTTTATGTCTCTGTGAAGCCTGAATTTTAATGGAGCAAGAGTGAAAGCAGAGAGGCAAGTCAGGAGACTATTGCATAGTCTGGGTGAGAGTTTATGGTGTCTTTTGCGCTAAAGTGGAAGTTGAGAAGATGAAAAGATGGAGCTGGATCTGGGATAGGTTTTGCAAGTAGCGTCAGCAGATCTTGTTGACAGATTGGATGAAAATGGCAGAATTAATGATGACACATAAGTTTTTACCATAAGCAGCTATGTAGTTTATACTTTACTCAGCTCAGTTAAGCTCAGCCATTTGCTGAGACAGGGAGATTATGAAAGGGAAGAGGAATTTAAGGAGCAAGTGATAAACTAAGCGTTGTGTTTGGATGTAAGTTTGAAAGCCTATAAGACATCCAAATGGAAAGGTCAAATAGGCAATTGGATATACATGTATAAACTTCAGGAGAGAAGTCAGGGTTGAAGATTTGATATATAGAGAGTATCTAAAGTTATAGAACTGGCTGAGACTAACCAAGGAATGAATGTCAGAAGAGACCAGGTCCTACAACTGTGCTCTTCATGCCACCAACATTTAGAAATCTAGAAGAAGAATAGAAGGAATCAACAATGCCTTTGAAGAAAGAAAATCAGAAAGCTATGTTGTCAAGGAAGTCAAAATTTAAAACTGTTTCAAGAAGGTGGTGGCACCTATATTGAAGTTACTCAAGTTGAGAAAGATGAGAACAGAGAAATGCTTTTTGAATTTAGCAACATAGATGTCATTGGTGACCTTGATGAACAGTTTTACTGGTATGAGGGGTTCAGAAGCTCACCTTTGAGCAAACACAAGAGGTGAGGAAATTGAGACAAGTATAGACATCTCTTTGTGAAGAGGATCCTATAAATGGCGCAGTAGCTGGGGGAAAATGCAGGGTCAAGGAAAGAATGGGTTTTATTTTTTTCCCTAAAAATGAAAGACATCTTTGAATCTCCCTCTCTCTTCCCCACTCCCACTAAACTTGAATCATCACTACACTCTATTTACTTTACTTCATGTATTGCTCATATCTATTCAATTATCTCCTTTACCATGGCCACAATTCTATCCAAGTTCTCATTATGCCCCCTAGAGACTACTGCAAAAGGAGTTATAACTGACTCCTACCTTCAGCATTGTACTCATTTCATCTTTTCTCCACACTTCTACCAGATATTCTCCAAGGGCAAATCTGATCAAGTCACCCTACCCTTTTTTTTTTATTTGAAATGGAGTCTGGCTTTGTCACCCAGGCTAGAGTACAGTGGTGTGATCTCGGCTCACTGTAACCTCCACTTTCCAGGTTCAAGCAATTCTCCTGCCCTAGCCTCCCAAGTAGCTGGGATTACAGGTGCGTGCCACCACACCCAGCTAATTTTTGTATTTTTAGTAGAGACAGGGTTTTGCTATGTTGGCCAGGTTGGTCTTGAACTCCTGACCTTAGGTGATCCACTTGCCATGGCCTTCCAAAGTGCTGGGATTACAAGTGTGAGCTACTGCACCAGGCCCACCCTACCATTCTACCCCATACTCACTATATTTTAAAGGACTTCATTGGCTTTGGGATAAAGATAAACCTTTTAAGGGCTTACATGGTCTACCCAAGCATATGCTCCAGTCTCATCTCTCACTTACCCTCTTGCTTTTTGTGTTTCTGTTACATTGTTCTAATCTGGCCAGTAGGTCTTTGTGTGTGATATTCTCTCTGTCTAGAATATTCTTATTTTCACATGTCCCCTCTTCCACCACATTCTACTTAAAAGCTATTGCTGTTTCTTCAGATGCCCAGTTAAATCATCCCTTCCTTAAGAAAGCCTTCCCTGACCTCTCTAACCAGGTTAATTCCCTTAGTTACATCCACAATAGCAGGTAGCTTTCCTTGATAGCAATTTCCACTGTTGTAATTTTTCATTTTCTTGTGATTACATTATTAATGTCTGTCTCCTTTACTAGTATTTAAGGTCGATGGAAGTAATGAGAATTCCATGAGGGCAAGGGCTGTTCTTTTTTCTCCTACCACTAGGTATACAATACCCAACATAATTCCTTGCACATAGTAAATACTCAAAAAATATTTGTTGAGAATTGAATTCAATGAATAAGTGAACCCTAATTGTTAATGCCTCATTAACATAATGTGATCTTTTTTTTTTTTTTTTTTTTTTTGAGACGGAGTGTTGCTCTCTCGCCAGGCTGGATCACAGTGGCACAGTCTCGGCTCACCGCAACCTCCACCTCCCGGGTTCAAGCGATTCTTCCGCCTCAGCCTCCCGCCTCCCGAGTAGCTGGGACTACAGGCGCGTGTGGAACACCTGGCTGATTTTTGTACTTTTAGTAGTGACGGGGTTTCACTATGTTGGCCAGGATGGTCTCGATCTCTTGCCCTCGTGATCCACCCGTCTCGGCCTCCCAAAGTGCTGGGATTACAGGCGTGAGCCACTGCGCCTGGCCATGTGATCTCTTGAATTAATTTGGAAATATTCTAGTACCTCTGAAAGAAGAAATGGCAATGAGTATTATTATTATTATTATTATTATTATTTGAATCTACATTGACACGTCACTATCACCCATAGTTTCTAGTTTACATTAGGGTTCACTCTTGGTGTTGTCTGTTCTGTGGGTTTTGATGAATCACATTCATATATAATGGCATGTATCCACCATTATAGTATCACACAGAGTATTTTTAGTGCCCTAAAAATCCTCTGTGGTCCATCTACTCATCTCTCCCTCCCCCTAACTCCTGGCAACCAGTGATCCTTTTACTGTCTCCATAGTTGTGTGACCTAGTTTCTTTTTTCTTTCTTTCTTTCTTTCTTTTTTTTTTTTGAGACAGAGTCTTGCTCTGTCACCCAGGCTGCAGTGCAGTGGCACAATCTCGGCTCACTACAACCTCCACCTCCTGGATTCAAGCAATTCTCCTGCCTCAGCCTCCCCGAGTAGCTGGGACTACAGGTGTGAGCCACCACACCTGGCTAATTTTTTGTATTTTTAGTAGAGACGGAGTTTCACCATGTTAGCCAGGATGGTCTCAATCTCCCGACCTTGTGATCTGCTCACCTCGGCCTCCCAAAGTGCTGGGATTACAAGCGTAAGCCACCACGCCCAGCCCATAGTTTTGCCTTTTCCAGAAAGTCATATAGTTGGAATCAAATAGTATATAGCTTTTAAGACTGATTTTTTTTTACTTTAGTAATACACATTTAAGTTTACTCCATGTCTTTTCATGCCATAATAGCTCATTTCTTTCTTTTCAATGCTAGAAAATATTCCTTTGTTCTTTAAATCCTTAAGTTGAGAATGATTGTTTGAGACTACATTCCCCTATACTTAACTGTCTTTGATCATCTGAGGTTTTACTTGCTGCTTTATTTTCTTTAACTCTCTTTCACTTATTTGTGATTGTATGGATAAGAAAAGATTACAGGTATTCCTCCAATGTAAGTCAGTTCTGGTTTTTTCCTCTTATTTATTGATTTATTTATTTTGAGACAGGGTCTCACTCTGTCACCCAGGCTGGAGTGCAGTGGCGCAATCTAGGCTCACCACAACCTCTCTCTCCCGGGTTTGAGTGATTCTCCTGCCTCAGCCACCCAAGTAGCTGGGATTACAGGAGTGTGCTATCATACACAGCCAAGTTGTTTTTTTTTTTTCTTTTGTATTTTTGGTAGAGACAGGGTTTCACCATGTTGGCCAGGCTGGTCTCAAACTCTGACCTCAAGTAATCCGCCCATCTTGGCCTCCCACAGTGCTGGGATTACAGGCGTAAGCCACTGTGCCAGCCCCTCTTACTTTTTGCCAGAAAT
The DNA here is from genome assembly GCA_963573385.1 of Cacajao melanocephalus. NCBI lineage: Eukaryota > Metazoa > Chordata > Mammalia > Primates > Pitheciidae > Cacajao > Cacajao melanocephalus. The sequence continues at coordinate 61,516 of CAUYLG010021903.1, forward strand.
ATGTTTAAATACCAAAATTGACCAATAAGTTGCATTTTATTTAATTTCCTTCACCATTAAGAATAATTTTATGGAAAGGCTAATTGACATTAAAGTCAATTAATTTTCTTACAACCAGAAGGAAATATATCAAAGACTCCTGGCTAACATTCAAACTGATAATAATAGCCCTGCATACATAGCTTAACTTACATTTCATGAGTAAGATAAGTAGCTTAATTTATATTCTATGAATAAAATAGATGTAATAAAACCTAACATATGAGTAGGTAGTATGTAAATTGACTTGTGTTTTTAAAAATAAATATGCTATGATTTATTTATTCTGATTTTAAAGCTTTATCTATAAATATTGGAAATAATTTTAATTGTTTTATAATCTAATTCAGGTTTAATAATATTCTTTACAAAATATTTTTCAGAGAAATATTTCAAAATTCCAAATTTAAAACAACTGATGAGAGATTCAGGCAAAGACCATCAAAGGCAAAGATTAAATCTCATTCTCAGTGTGTTTTTATTTCTCGAAATTTTCATACTGGGAGATTCCAATTACAGGTAGGTGTGATATTTTATAGCAATCTTTTTAAATAATTTCTTTTGATGCCATGTTTTTAGCATTGCTTGCTTAAAATCTGAAGGACAGAGAATCCACTGTTATTTTTTAATTTGAGGGACAAACTAGTTAGCGTTTATACTATAGGAAAACTGAAAAACTAAATGAAAATATACCACCTTCTACAGTTGTTTCTTCATATCTCTAGCCCAACAACCTACATTCCACATATTGGGATTGCTATAGGGATAAAAATAAATGGCATAAGAAAAACTGAAAGCAAAAGCAAGCTTGTCAAAGGAAAAAAATCTGGAGATAAGAGATACTCAGACAGCCTAACCATACCAACTAATTGAAATTAAATTCACTTTGACAAGGATGTACTAAGCCTTTCCTGTATTCCAAACTCCTCTGGGCCCCTTTATTGGAGATAGAAAGATATGGCACCTACCTTCAAGGTACATGTGCAGTACAAGTGAGAAAGCCAGACACCTAATTAACTTTGTGTGATGTGCTAAGTGTCAGCACAATGCTAAAGGAACAAAGGAAAAAAAGGCAGAGACTAAAACTATAATAGCTAAGCAAAACAGTGCTTGTTTTATAGATGGATAAATAGTGACAAACTGATAGGTTGTCAGAGTTTCACTATATATCTTGAGTATTGAACTCAAGTTGTATTTGGTGTTCATTGATTTAAAAAACATTTATTGGCTGGTCGCGGCAGCTCATGCATGTAATCCCAGAACTTTGGGAGGCCAAGGCAGGAGGATTGCTTGAGCCCAGGAATTAGAAACCAGCCCAGGCAACATAGAGAGACCCCATCTCTATAAAAATTTTAAAAATAAAAAAGTAGTTAGATGTGGTGGCTCATGCCTATAGTCTCAGTTGTTCAGGAGGTTGAGGCAAGAGCTATCCTTAAATCCAGGAGTTTGAAGTTGCAGTGAGCTATGACTGTGCCGCTGCACGCCAGCCTGGGTGACAGAGGGAGACCCTGTCTCAAAAACAAACAAAATACATTTATTGAGTGCTTTATATATGTCAGCACTAGTTTTGCCACTGGGGCTATATAAACAAATAAGATATGAGCCCAGCCCTAGGTGAGCCCAAAGTCAGTAGAGAAGAAAAACATATAAACTAAGTAAGTACATCATATGGTAAGAGCTCACAAAGTTGAAGAAGCACAGACGAAAGAACCCGAATTGAGGGGGGCTTCACAGAGGAGACATTTTTAAACTGGGTTTTAAGAAATAAAAAGCTCATATACACCATGGAATACTGTGAAACCATAAAAAACGATGAGTTTGTGTCCTTTGTAGGGACATGGATGAACCTGGAAACCATCATTCTCAGCAAACTGACACAAGAACAGAAAATCAAACACCACATGTTCTCACTCATAGGCGGGTGTTGAACAATGAGAACACATGGACACAG